>JAOPTO010000566.1:0-129667 GCA_033822845.1 Tetrapedia diversipes | reverse complement strand
CGAAACAGAACTAAAAAAAAAGTTATCAACATCCGACATCGTTCACACGTATCTTTTCAACCGATCCATACAGAAATTCACCCTCCAAGCTCTCGAACCATATGAACTCCCTTCTACAAGCCTCCCAGCGATCTTGTAATTGAACCACGCGTGGGCGAGCAGAAGTCATATCAGCCACTTAAGCGTCGTTACACGCTCGCAAGGTGATGGTTGTGGAGTACGAGGAGCCGCGCGATGCTTCTTATCCCCGGCATCGATCACAGCCCTTTCAACCCGCGTAGGAGGGTGCGCTGCTGTGAGTCAGCCTCCACTTTTCGTTATTAGCGCGTGCACACGCATGTATCCAGCCTGGTGGTTCGCGTCGAACATATCCGTCGTCCGTGTCGGAGCCACCCTCTCTTCTCCCCCTTCGCGATTCTTCCTTCCCATCTGCCTTCGTATGAATACGAAGCGAGCTTGAGCAGCCGGAGGGACCAAAGAGAAAGAAAGAGAGAGAGAGCGCAGCCGCGTGTGGTCGGGGACACGCGCTCGGACGAAATCAGTTCCCGTGGGTATCCCGCGGACTCGAGGTTCCCAGGAACGCGCACGCGACCCGGGGACATGGGTAACGCGCGATCAATACACGGGAACTCAGCGAACTGCTACATGGTGCGAGCCTTCTGTCCTCCGCTTCGCTCGCCTCGACGAGGACGACCACCGGGCACCCGCCTCCGTCCTCCCTCGCACGTGTGCGTGGATTATTACGTGCACGTGTGCCCATTTAAGCCCACCCCGAGCGTGTGTCGCGGGAGGCTCGCGGATTTATCGCTTTCAGCGGCCAGGGAAACGATCTAACCCGAAGGAACTGCCGATGGGGGTCGTTAGGGACGGGGTAACGTCCCGGAAGCTGTTTTTTCACGAACAGAGGGCATGTTTATGTTGGACGATTTTACTTTTGCGTAACGAGCACCTGTACATCGAAAAGATATCGTCCACTGGAATTGTTCCGTCGACGATTAAGATTTTACGGTGTTTGAGCGATACAGCTTTTGATGTATTACGTGGCTTGACGAAGGGTGAAAGGATTACGGTGTGAGATGTATCTTTGGGAAAGCGCAGGTTGGCTGGAAGGGCTGTTGTAATCGCGGCAAGTTTTTAGGAAGGAATTCTTGACGAGAAACGGTCACGAAAGCCTGGAATAAATGTGGAAGAAAAAGATGCATAGCAGATCTGCTTTGCAGTGTTTTTATAAAATGAATATACGTTATGGAAGTCTGCTGTTTGTTACAAGAACAAAATATGATTAGGAGAAGGATAGATTTTTACTTTCACCTTTCTTCGAAGTACCACAATTAAACAACCTTTTTCTTTTCAACGTCACGCAAGTGATATTATTCATTTAATTAATCGATTACAGGAGGGATCGTAGGGCTATTTTTAGTGAAGGAACAGTATACACAGAAGTAATCATATGGACACAGTTTGCATTTTATTTCGCACACGAGCGAAAGTAACAGGCTCGCGCATCAAGTATACTTACACTTTACAGCCTTTCAGTCTTCGCGAATATACAATAGTTACGGAGAAATCTAAATTATAATATGAAAAGCAATAACAATGATAATAATCATGTAATAATAATACAATATAATAATAATATAGAATCGACCATTGCGACTAATGTAATAATAATAATCATAATACAAATAATTCGCTTTATTATCTACAAGAGGAGTTCAAATAATACAGGCTCTGATCAACGTGACGATAAACATTTCTCTTTCACGCGAAAGAAAAGGAGTAGTGACCCATTCACGACCGATTATAGATGTGCCGCTAATTAGAACACAAATGATCTAGTACATTTCAAATCGTTTCATTGGAAAGCAAAAAGCAAAAGAACAAGAGCTTATGGAAAGTTTACTTCGATTGCAGATCGAATCTTCAATTAGATATTCACCATCAACCAATCGGAATTTGATGTGAAAACCAATGTGTTACAATGTTAAAGAAACAAATGATCATTCTGTATATTATTCAGGCACGGAGAACAACCACGCAAAATAATGAAATAATTATCATCCCGTTAAGAAATAACACCATCCTTGTCGCGATATTGAGAAACTGTACATATGTAACGTAGCTCGGATTAGGAGAGGATTACGAGGATCGAGGGATCGGGGGCGGGAAGGTGGGGATCAAAAGAGAAGCGAGTCGATTAAAGATGAGAAGAGGAGGTCGTGCGAGGAATGCGGTGAGTTTTATGTACAAGTATTTACATCTTTCCACGAAGAAAGAGGTTAAATTGGCCATGAGGCCTGTGCTTCATCGTCCGTCCACGTTATCTTCGTTCTTCCCCTTTCAAGCTTCGTCTCAGGGATGTTCAGAGCGCATTTTTCTTCCGATGCTAGGACGCACCTGAAAAAATTCTATTCTTCTCTCCGTTGATACCTGACCATCAGGATCGTTTCCCTGTTTCCCTCCTTTTGGACCTTCGAATCTTCAGAGAAATCTCTGTACAGTTGGGGGAACGAGAACGCGAAACATGCTTGTGGCAACGTCCTTATGCCGGAAACGCCGTCACGAAGAGCCGGAAGGTCTCGGTTCAACTCGCCGAAGAAAACTCGAAAACAGTCCTGCGACGTCGAAACACGGAGGTCAAGCCGTCAGCCCACGAGGACAAGAAGCTCGCAGCGACCTGGACCTCACTGGGACTCGCTCGCCGGCACAGGTCACCGTTCCGCGACCATCCCAGTTATCGTGGTCGTCGTCGACGTGGTTGTCGTCGTGGAGACGGTGGTCGTGGCGTTTAACAGCGGTTGCAACGGCTGCCTCGGCGTCGTTCTCGTCACTCCGGACTCGTGGTGCACGTTCGTCTCCTCGAGGGTCGTTTGGAGATCGCAGATGTACTCGATCACCCTCTGGATCACCTCGAGCTTCGACAACTTCCGTTTTCTCGGCATGTCGGGAACCAAAGATCTAAGCTTCGTCAAGTAAGCGGCCACCTCTTCTGCCTCCAAGTCGCGACGAGTTCCGTTGATCCCGAGGCTGTTGTGAAGCACACCTCGACTCGGCGGTACTCTGCCGCCCACCGGGCTGACCACCATCGCCTTCATGGTCTTCGTGTCTGTTTTCCTCTCTGGTCGATTTTCAGTCAACGCGCGAGAGATCGTTTGTTGGACAGCACACGGACAGCAGGTAAGTGGCGAAAGATGTGGGTCGTCGATTAATTCGATCAGGCACACCTCCGAAACGTACGTATGTACTGGCTGTGCTTATCTGCCGGACGCCAGTGCACGCACCCCGTGTATTTATCGATCGAACCAACTCACCAAAGTGAGCGCGCGAGATAGCGGTAGAGACTCGTTCAGTTAAGGTATTTCGTTCTTCTTTCCGCTGCTGTCCACTTTGTAATACCGTTTCTTTTCCTTTTCGGCTTACTTTTATGCTTTTCAACACCAACGGCACATACACAGTTTTTATAAATGTTTATACGTTAGCACGAGCTGATCACACTCGCGAAAAACATTACTTTAAACGAAATTGACTGTTAGTTTGAGAAAACGAACTTTTCCGATGACTACTTGGACACAACGAGTGCACAAGAGAAGAGCGTATAGCGTACTCCTTGTAACATACGCGTTACGCTCGACGGATCGAAGTCAACTGGCCTCCGCCCCTCACCTGCGCGCTTTTATAGGTTACCCCCTCCCCGCACTGTTCTGCCCGTGACGCCTCCACTACCCGTACGGCGCAATCGCTGCCCGAATAGAATAGCGTTGGACTCGAATCGCTCACGAAACGGATTGCTATCTGACCTATTTATATGTGCACTTTGGTAAATATTTATACGCGTGCAACTCCGTTTTTTCTTCTTGACTGTGAAAAATGCCCGATATTCATGATCGAAGATAATGTGATCGGAGATAATCTTATTTGTACCACGTTAGATTGCTCAAGTTATCTGCCGGTGCATATGAACTTGTGATTTTTCTAAAAAAATTATTTTACAATAACGACAGGAAATGAAAATAACGTGAAATTAATATCTTGCTTGTAATATTAGTTAAATCGAGTTATTGAATACGAATTTCTATAATTTTGATAGCATATTATATTGATTATGTCATAAATTCATTTTATAGATCTACAGCTATAAATGCAGTCGTTATTGAGTAATCAAGGAAGTGATCGTTGCTACTTTAAATAGGCTACTAGCTTCCTGAATTATTACGATACCATCAAAATATTATCACTATCGCATGATTAATAATCTGATTCCAGGAATTCCTTTACTATAAAATACGGTGAAATACTTCCAAGTCATATTATTATTATTTGTCCGCTGCATCTAAAACCTGAACTGGCCTCTATCAAAAATTCCCACCTTAAAGCTCCATTCACGATCAAGCTACTTCTCACTCAACTATCGATCTCATCGTTCTTTTGAACGACGTCTGTTCACCCTAAAAAGCATCCTCTTTCCTCCATTCACAATCCCCAGCCAGCCACATGAGGAACTGGCAGGACAAGATGGGACAAGACAAAAGAAAGAAGGGCAGAAAATCTGCCACAGCCGAGTGGGTACCACGTATCCGTCAGCCGGGGCGAGGAATAATTCGCGGAAAGGCGCGACCAGGAACGCCGCCAGGAATTCTCGCTTCGACGCCCGCTCTCTATCTCCGTCGCCTCCTCCCTTGATACACAGTTTGTTCCAGTGAAAATCGTTCGACTCGAAGCTGACCGTAGTCGGGGGTGTTTGACGACCATGGGACCAGAGGCGTCGGCGGGACAAGCCGGGCGTAGAAGAGAAGGGCGACGCCGCTAAAGTTGAAGCTGCCCACGGCGAGAGGGGCACGGGTGGTGGTGGCGTCCGCTGGGAGGGAGTAAGGGCAGCTGCGGGAGGCGGAGCGAGGGGAAGGGGAAGGTTCGTGCGAAGGGTTCTAGGCGCGGGTGGAGGGGAAATGGTGCCGTACGGGGCGAGGGAGGGGAGATACAACCATTGTTGAACGTCCGGCGGCGCCAGCCACTAGCCATCACGGCTACCACCACTACGGACGCGTCGTCGTCTCACTACTACCACCATGACCGGCGACAACCACCGTCTCCGTGCATCCTCACGGTTCACGGGCTCTCTCTCGCGGCACCATGCGTCGCCAACCTGTACACCATGATTCCGGCTACGGTTTTCTGTATACGTACGTGCACGTAGTATGTATATCACGTATGCATACACACGTGTACGACGTGCGGTGCCAGCGCCGAGGCTCTTTTGCCTTCTTGACTTTGCGTGCTCGCGCGTGCAGACGTATTTTATATACGTATACACACGTCTGTGCGACGCTCTTGCGGTCTTCTTCTGGTAGCCGGTTAGTCGAGCTCGTTCGCTCCAAGCGACTCTCTGGTTACTCCTGGCGTCTCGTTACCGGTCGCCGGGACAAGAACCCACCCGATGTCCGGCGCTACGGACACACAGCCGAGGGAGCCCTTTATTATGCGCTACGCTTCGCGTACGAGTCCCCCGAGACATCCCGACGAAATTGCGATCGAGTAGCGCGGGAGATTTTTGATCTCGTGGGGAGTCTCGTAACTGGTGGTACGAATAGGATGACGAGACCAGGGGAAGAGCAGATAAGTTGAAGCGTTCAGCGGGAATAGAGATGAGGCAGCGAAGATTAATGATGAAAAGTTGAAAATGTGTAGCAGCTTTTTATTTTGCATACACACTTATCGAAAGGAGGAACTTTTAATGCACTTTAGGTACGCGTGCACTTGAGCATGATTTGCCGCGGACTATCTTGCTCCGTGGTTATGTTTACGTGGTTATGCCGGTGTTCGTGCAAAGTCCACGATGGAGAAGAAACAGAAGTATACATGGAAATGAATGTGAAATAAAATACATAAGTATTTTAGAAGTCCGATTCTGCGATTGCTTTGAAATTTGATAAAATAAAAATGGACAATGTTTACGGTACGTAAATCGATCTGATAAAATTCTGAAGAATTTGTTGAACTCAATCATCGATAAAAATTAATGCGTACAATTATGACACATTGCAATGGGATACACTCGAGTACTCTATCTTTCAGTGAAATATTTAGAATTCCTTCACGAAGTCAAAGAAATCTTATCTACGAGTTCGACTTCTTTTTTCCCGAGAGAATCATTTCTCTCGAGCCCCCAATTACAAAACGTCCTATTCACTTATCGTTCCTGCAGCTCCATTTCAGAAAGAGAAAATTAAAATTCTGAAGATGAAGGATATCGTTATCTAGTATCGCGAAGAGATCGAATCTCACCGAGAAGCAGGGTGAAACTGCTTCTCTATCAGGATCGGTGGGTAACGAGGAAAGTGATTGAATATTCTCGCGGACAAGTTAACGTCCACTGGAAGAACCACTCGAAGCGAAGGGAAAGACCGTTGTAGTAGATAAAATAATAAGCTCGTGCTCGGGAGAAGCACGCGGCAAGCGTATAAAGCGGTGAGATGCGAGCGTGATAATCGGAAACGCAAAGCGTAACGGGGCGCGCCTCATTGCGCGCGAAATCCCGTCGTGATAAAGATTTTAGATACGGTGGAATGGTTGGCCGGGACGAAACCACGGTTTTTCTTCTGCTTAAGAGCGTAGGCGTTAGTTGGTACCGGTCGAAAGGAAGAACGCTAGCGTAACGGGAAACGTGGAAGAAATACGTAATTCGCGAGCTTTGGCTAATCGAGGAATTGGCGAGGAACGTGCACCGGATGTCCCGTTTAGCTGACACCGGTCCAGCGCGAAACGGGTAAAAAGCGGTAATGAGAAGAAATAGGAAATGATGTGGTAATAATAATTGCAGATGCAATTAAAGTGATTAAGTGGTGCGTAAGAACTGACGTCATGGCATGATTACGCGAGAGGTACTTGAAGTTTTGGGTATGCATTTTTATAATGTTTCTTTGGCAGGTGATCGATGTGAAAAAGGTTGCAGTAAGTATTTTATTTAGTTTAATTATTTTTATATTATTTATCTTTTCAATATTCTTTATACTTTATGAATTAGTTTTGATCTTCACACGCGTCTTGCCCAGATATTATTAACCTTTCAGCATAAGCTAATTTGCATAAGCGCCATCGCGAAATAAAACTATCCTGGAATTTCAGATACTTATCATGGCACTTTTGCAATAACGCGAAACAATAACGCATAACCCGACAATGTTGTAATCCTACCTTCGAACATATATACATATGTACACATTATTCTTGACGTACACGTTCAAAGCTATTCGGACCGCGCTTACAAGTTTATTTTCAAGAGGACGCAATTTCGTTATGAAATTGCAGATAAAAGAATCTACGTTGATTACATTTCTTCTCCATTATTATAGCTGTGTAACAACAATCGCTTACACGATCGACATTGATTTGACAAAGGCTGTGCGATATCACGATGAAGAGATCATCGTTGTTTGTCGATGCCAGCCGACACGGCGCGAAGGATTCCATGGAAAATTACAGGGGAATAAAATCGAACGAAACGCCCGTGAGACTCGGGCACTTGCGCGGTTACATACCTGAGCAACCGGATCTCATTGACTTCTTGACCTTCATGTTTAAGAAATGGAGTTCCCTTGACCCGGGAATAAATAAACTGACGAAACCGGTGCCCCGCGATATCACTTCGGCCGAAGCGTATTTATATACCTTTTCCCCGGCGTCCTGGCTCTATTACACGCAAGCAAAGTATTATAAGTGCTACTCGGTAATTGAAACTGGATACCCTCGCGCACACACTGTTCCTTTATCTGTCATTATACACGAGATCGCCATGGCTGTCGGGTGAACACCGGTTACCAGCGACAGTAACCCGCGCGGCGCCTCGCTTAAACCGTTTAATTTCGTTAATTAATTACCAAGACCGAACCGGCCGCTCGCGGCTCTATCTTAGCTTCCGTTTTCACGTTACACGTGTAGGATCCGAGGGAAGAAGCCTCGTGTTAACACTTACAGATATCGTATCTTACAGGGTGTACGTTATGCGTTTAATTAGCGCGAGGAACACATTGCGTTTCTTCGAGTTTGAAATTAAGGGAACGAGATAAGTAAATTGCTGTATCTCGATATGCTTTCGAACGCGTCGCAGCGCCGCACCCGGAGGAAGCGTCGACCGGTATATACACTCATGTCGTTGCGACATCGAGCGTTAATTATCGTCGAAAACGTTCGTTTTCCAGGGAAGCCCGCGAGGCAATTATTCCTGTACTCCTATTTTCAGCTGTGTCCGTCTCGGTTACGCTGCCCCGTTTCGCTGGACTCGTTTTTGGATCGTCGACCAGGAGAGATGGTTTATTACACCGTGAACCGAGCGGTTTTCGTGCGAGAAAAAACTAATGCCTCCCGGTTAGAAACCGGAATAGTAACGCGTTACGAGCGAAAATTCTACGGAATACTAACGCGGTCCCGAGGAAGCGACTCGAATGCCGGACACGTAGCCGTCTCGCGAGCACCGGATCTTCATTGACTCCGGATGACTCGAGCGTCATTCGAAATTAACCCCTTTGCGAACGGGGTGACATGCTTGTTATGCGACTGGTCGAACAGATCGATTGGAAACGATTATTGTTTATTATTAGACTGAGGATGTTTATGTAAATGCATGTTCCTTTCGGAGAATAGATAACGAGTTGGTGACCTGCACAGAAATTTGTTTCTGAATGCGTGTAGCGACGATAGAAAGAATTTCTAACACCGTGTTGTTTATTTATGCGTAGATTAATGAGGTTCTGGCGTGTCAATTGTTTATACTATATAAAATGATAGATACTTTTTAACCCTTTACATTACTGGTTTTGCAATATTATTTAATATCTTAAGATATTTCACTGCAAAGATTATGCTGTAATGAATTTAAATTCTTAGATGGGACTTTTTAAATAAGGGTTAAAAATAGGTTAAACCATACTCTTATAATTTCAATGTTATTTTATCGAAAGAATAATTATGCCTTTAAAGAATGGTAATTTTTCGAATTAAAAGTCGCTTCGTTCTTATAATCATGAACGCTGGTAACAAGATATGTTAAGCAAGAAACGTTCACGTCTTAATCTGATAATACCATATAGTAAAACAAGAAACATTAAATACAAAAAACGTAAAAGCCTTAGTTAAGAAGGTTACCACGAACAAAAGTATAACAAAAAAGTGAAAGATTGATTAATCCGTTCCTCAAATACAAAGAAACTTGCATTGTTTGGAACAAAAACGGTAAAATGAATTCAGAGATACCTAAGTAGGTTAATGTCACGCTAACAAAAATCATTTTCGTATGCAAATACCGAATGGTACAAAAATTGTTGGCAGTAAAATACGCCCTGAAAGACGGCTCGAATTTCGAAGGAAACTCGTCAAACGATAATAGCCTGACGCATAACCATACATCAAATTATGTAAATTACCAGTGACGTTCCATTGACTGCGACCCGATACAGTTTGCAATCGAATCGCTTTCATACGTAACGAGGAACTGGAATGGAACTGGATCGAAAATAACTACGACATTCCACCGGAGCCGATATCAGTGCGATGTTTTTAACCGTGACCAGACGCAATAGAACGCGCGACGCATGCACGGTTTTAAATAAACCGTAATCGAGCGGGCATTACATAAATCTTTTTCGAGCCTGGACAAGTTAATCGGCTGGTTTACCCGGGAAGAGGTGCACCAACGGGTCGCATAAATTATCGGGTAATTGCCCGTTGATTTTTCCGAGGGAACAAGAACTTGTATCGTTCGATGGGAGTTTCCAGTTAATAACGCGGACGGATGGACCGAACGATCGCCGGTGAATCTCGTAAAACGCGAGATCCGGTTAACGAGGCCGGATCAAGATGTAGCTTTCGGGAATTGGATAGTTTTCGGCAATAAAGCACGTGAAACGATGACGTCTTTTATGGGGCAATAAACTACAAGAAGTGGGAAAGAATACGAAACTTTCTGTGTTTTTCCTGTCAGAGCTGGATATAGTTTAGGAACATGAATAATAATGAAATTGAACTGTGTGCTTTACGATTTTTGTGTAGATACATAAACAGGAATGTGTACGTATTAAAGGATAGCATATACGTAAGTATTTAATAGAAAATAGGTAAAACAATATGTATATTGAGAGAATGGCAAAGTGTATCTTTGCTAAAAAAGAATAACCGGGGGATTGTTTTTTTTCACGTTTATTGCAAACGTTTTGATTTAACGATCCCTTTGTATCAAAGAAACAGGGCGTTTTTCAAAATGGATTCGCCTTGGTATTAATTCGAATCGTCGACGTGCTATTGCAAAATTAAGCTTCATCTCGTTGAAGTTTGGAGAGAACCAGGTTTGGGAGCATTGGTGCGCTTTGGAAGCACAAAAATCGAACGATCGCAGCAGGCGGGGGCGCCGTTTCGACGTGAAATCGCTAATCGAATGGAGAATCTCGCGTTGTGACGCGTGTACACGATCCGACACGAATACTCGAAATGCAGTTTCGTTGTACGCTTTGGAACAGCGTCAATCAGAGCGTGAATTCATCGGTCGCGCCTCGCCCCTTCTATTTGTCCCTCCCCCCCGTGACTCGTCCTCCGTATTAGCTGAAAAGGAAGAGATCCGTCATTTCACGGGGATTCTAGAAATGAAAAAAAAAAAAAAAACAACTTGCTCGTCTCCGATGGCGTAGCTGTCGCTGACAATCGGTGCCACTTGCTCACCGCTGGAAAATGGGACAGAGGAAATTTATACGTGTACACACGCGTCCCATCCTTTGCCTGTCCTCGTGTAATTAACATAAATCGTATGGCGCGGGCGAGAACGAAATTATGATTAACCCAGTCCGTTCTGTGGCCAGATATTACGGTGTGAGATGTGGAATAAATGACTCATGACCGATTATATTTGTCTCGTTAGTCGCGTGCTGTTATCGCGTTGCAGATTATGTAGAAAAGGAGGAGAATCGAAAATGGAATTGGACTGTGTGGTTCGGTTTTTACTTAAACTACCGTTCGACTAATGATTTTAGTTTACGATTATAATTCTGTACGATGGAATTATTAAGCTGCTTTTATTAATGTTTAATGATTCAACGCAACTAATGTTTATCTTAACACTCCTATTCCTGAAGATTGACGATAATTATGTGAGAACTGTGATTGTATGCCAATTTGATAAATTGAATGGAACAGCTGTTCTTGTATTCTGAAATATATATAGAAATAAATAGAGCTGAGAAATCTGATTTCAGCGAAACTTAAGAGGTTTTTATGCATTTAACGGAAACGTGAAATCGGTTAAAATAAAATCAGATTCTCTTTATTCAAAATCGAGGATTCCTTATAATATTTCCACAGCCAATACAATAGTATTGACAATGGTATTGAACACAATGAACGCAACAAAAAGAGATCGCTATTTTAATAACAATTCCGTCTTTTGTCATCGATGAAGCACCCCTCGTTGTTCCTCATTCGTTCTTCATTATTCGAACACAATATTACCCATTCTAACCCGCAAACCACCGATCATTAGCATGCGCATTATTCCTCGGGTATACAAAGGAAATCATTTTCTTCGCGTTGGGACGAGGAAAGGGGTATCCGTTCGACGTACAAAAAGCCACGTTACCATCGTGATTTACCGATTTCACCAGGAATTCATAGCTCCTTTGGAAATTCAACGAAACGAGACCCGTACGTTCTTTGTCGGATCCCGACGCGTGGAAACGCAAAGCCGCTGCGGACGCATTCGTCAACGGGTGACTTCAGTGCTCGTCGCTATTATCTCATGCATTATGAATGATTCATGAACGATCGCGGTGCTGGATACGTGGCCTGCTTTTGTAAAAATCATAGATTTTCCTCGGTGTACCGTTCCTGGGCACGACATTCACGACACGTCGGTTTTCGGAGTTAACCGGGGGAATTTTTGATGCGGCGATCGTTTAGGGATACGTATGTATCTAATATTCACGTTTGGCTCTGTGCAACGTTATATGACTCACAAATTACATATTTATATGATTTTACCTGTACAGAGTGTGGCTGAATTTGTAGGACAGCAGAAAAGAGAGGGATTCTTCTTTCTTTGATATCAATGTAGTATTTTTCTCGCATCAATTGAGTTTTCGTTTGCTTTATACGCGACCTGGTGCCATTTTACAGTTTGCACTAAATTGAATATCGTATTACATATTTAAATTCACATTAACACCGTCGCCACGTCACCCAAATATTATATAATATATATTCTCTTTTTCTTAAAGTTAAATAGGATTTCAAATTGGAATTTTAAAAGGAATTCAATGGAATAAGCATTGAAATATAAAATACATAAAATAAAAATGAAAAGTTAAAATTCTTGGTGTTTTTATATTTTTTCACCAAAGTTTTCTATGCAATCAAATTGGGGCCAGCATTTGGGCCTTTAGTATATCAACTAATAGGTAAACAAAAGTGTTTAGATGAAACAATTTTCGAATAATAGAACGATTACCTTTTCTTAAATTAAACTTCATTCATTCAAATGGATATTAAGAAGATTAACAGTTTATTTAAATACTATCGTACCATGTATCTTTTTCGCTCTTAACTTTCAGATTAGAACCTATTTTTTAAAATAAAGAACTGTTATTAGGTGACACTTCATTTGGGTAATAGAATATCTGAATAGAATGTTAAGATTATAGGTGTTTGGATAAGGGAGGTTCTGCTGTACCTGCCTGTATTGTATTTGTTGTAACATTAGTTCACGTAGCTGTGGATAACACAAAAGCATTAATGGCTTCGTTGATTTTTAACTTTTAGGGTAAGCTACATGTGTGCATTGCACAGTATGAATTCAGGGATAGAGGGAATTTCCGTAATTACCTTCTGCACCCCGGGAAAAATCCAGGCATACTTTCTGAACGTTAGCCAGGAATTTCCAAACAGTGCAAACGAGGACCACCCAGGTCTCAGTGCAATAAATCACAGGTTATGATTTCGAACGTGCATCAAAGAAACACGTGTACATTTACACGGGACACGTGTAGCAGGCATTAGGGAAGCGGAAGGCTGTGTTCTTAATATTCGGTAATTACGGCCTTTAATCCTCGTGTACACGAGTATTACAGGTATCTGCGTATTCGATCTCTTTATTCGGTACTCAGACACATGGTTGCACGGGTTTTTGTTCCTCAAGGCACGTGTGCATTTATTGCTCGTGCCCAAACACATTTAATCAGATAAATGTACCTACGTAAAACATTCAGAAACTGAGATTAAGATATATTAAACCGTGACTGATTAAAATACCAATACATTTATCCTCGTTACAACAAACAATTTTGTTACGTTCACTGTTATTTATTATTACTAAAGTATTAGCTTCAAGAAAAATTTTGCATAACTTTTAAAACCTATTATTATCTATAAATTTAATAATAATACAAACGAAAGTGTGCAAAAATATAGTATTGATAATCAAATGTAAGATAAAAACAGATAAAAAGTCATTGAATTTTGTTTGTTTATTGCCTTGTTTTCTCTCTCGTTCATAAGAAACTTGTAATTCTTACACTTTTGTTCACTTCCAATTTTTTTATCATATTAATTACACTGTAAATTACATGTTAAATTATTTTTTAGCATGAATTTATAAGGTTCATTTCATATTTTAAATAAAAACAGATTA
Organism: Tetrapedia diversipes; assembly: GCA_033822845.1. Taxonomy (NCBI): domain Eukaryota; kingdom Metazoa; phylum Arthropoda; class Insecta; order Hymenoptera; family Apidae; genus Tetrapedia; species Tetrapedia diversipes. Next base: position 116,010 of record JAOPTO010000566.1, on the reverse strand, counting down.
TCTTACAGAAAATTTATATTTATGGGAATGGAAAGTTCTAAATATTAAAATTGAAATTAAAAACTTTATTAACATTAAACTTATTAGATGTAATTGTTTTATAAAAAAATAGTGAGTAATACAGGGAACATAAAGCACTTCATTTTTCACTTACTTAACGTGGATATAGAGGCCTCTGTTTAACCAGGATGCACCACTCGAAACGCACAAATCTTCGAAGACTCGATCTCTAAGGTTTCTATTGAAGAGTCGTTGCTGGTTTATGTCTCAGGCTGTTCCCCATGTCGTTGGGATTGCACAGTAGTTGGACTCTGTCGAGCACATGGTACTGGGAAGGAAATGACCATGTTGACCACCCTGAGGACATAAGGTGAACATATTCCTTTGAGAAGCATGTGTTTATTGCGGACCTCCTTGGGTTAGTCCAGTTATCTCCAGTCCATGTGTGTGTGCCTGTGTGCCAGTCTTCAAAATTTAGTACCGAAGTGTCAATCTGCACATTAATATTTAGTTTGAAGCGTCAATCTGCCTAAAGTCTCATTTAACCTTCTTAACCCTTTAATGGCGCATTGCTTTTTTGAGTTACTAAAGGACACACCAAGGTCCATCAAGCTCGACGTGACCTTTCATATGTTTGGAACGTGCAAAATATTCTGGAACAATTCCCTGAATTACTTCCAAGTATGGAGTTTAAGGCTATAAAATCGAATATTCGAAACAAATTAAAGAAGTATCATATTTACTATTATTTAGCATAGTAATAAAAACCATCATTTTGATTAGGGCTATGAAAAATCTGATTGTGTCATTATAAGGTTAATATTCATTTAACCCTTTACAGTCGAGAGGTGACTGTTAGTCATCTAATGATACTAACTTCAAAAATTTTTTAATTCAAAGTATTTACTAGTATTCGCCTATATTAAACGGTATTTACTTTAGTCAAGTGATATACTAAAATTTACATATACGACTATTTAACGTCTGAGACTGACTAATAAAAAAATTAACTAAAGTCTGCAAATTTACGAAACTATCATTTGGTGACTAACAGTCACCTCTCGAGCGCAAAGGGTTAAATAAATAAAGTTTGTAATCGAAGATCATGTAATTGTTCTATAATTCGAAAACTCTGTTATATGAACACTTTTGTCACCCTATTGGTTCATACTAATGAGTGGCTATACCGTATTGTTAAAAAAAGAAATGTTGATTAACTTCGTTAGCACGTGCGTAAAACGCAAAATCACGTACGTTGTCGCGGATATACGCAAACGAAACATCGTATCTCAAAACAGGAGAATTATCTGCTTCTTTGCAGAACACCTGAACCAATTGTACGAGGACAGGTTTGTGTAAGCGATAAAACGGTTTTTAGGAAAACAACAAAGCTATTACGCAATCTTTTATTACACATCACACGACGGGATATAGTGTACGTGTACTCATGAAGATGCACTTTATCAGACGAGCGCTTCATCGAGATAAACGCGCGAAGAGACGAAAAAAAATGATATCGTGATATAGATTCTTGGAACGGATACGAAATTAAAAATCGAAGAACCGAGGGTATTCCTTTAAAACAATTCAACATAAATTCTTGTAAATGATGAGTTGATAAACAACGATTGTTATGCTGGTTGTTGTTACAGAATTCTATGTACGATATCGACAGTCTGCAGATAAGAAATTTTTATATCAATTACGTGTGAGGTAGTCTTCGATTGTTTTCACTCGTCCTGTATATTTTTATCCATGATTCAAAAGACGTAAGAGTTCATACGGTTTTTGAACCTTCTTTTACACGACTTAAAATTTATTAAGTCGTTCTATTAACATACATTCTATTTGATGCTTAAATAATTAAATTTACATTGGACAGCAAACAATAGTAACTATCTGAAGTGTATACCTAATGAATTCTTCGAAATATCACATAATATCTTAAGAATTTATTTATTTTGTTAGACTTTTGTTACGCATATTAGAACATTTTGCAAATAAGACTATTTCACCTTTCATAATAATCAATCTAGAGGGGTGCAATGGGGGCGATTACTTTTCTAAGAGTAATGAAGTCTCAAGATACGTGACATTCTGAAGAACTTGTGGTATCAATTATCTGAATTCTTTGTGGTCCAAGATCCTAAGCTAGATAATAACTCTAAAAGTTACTATAAGTTGAATTATACGATATTTATAAATCACATAAGCTACCATATATGTTATTAAAGTTATAAGTTTTTTAGCTCGTGAAAAACCAACATTGTGCCAATGCAACATTTCATTTGTAGTATCTTTCAATCAATTTACATTGTACAGTTCCCCTTTTTAACATTAAGATAACAAAATAGAATTTCAGACATTTACTTGACAATTCTTTATGTAAATGGTCCCAATACCATTAGATAAGGATATACATGTTGCCATTTGCATTTCAATTTTAAGCAAAAAGCAAACCAGCTTTTGTAAAAGAAAGTAAGTAAAATGTATCAAAAAATTCGATGATATTTTAACACTATTCCTACCACAACCGGTCAAATGACCGTTTTTAAAATTTCGATTAAAATTTCATAGATACAATGTAATTGAATCGCCTTTAAACTTTAAACTTTTTCTCAAATATGCGTGTAATGCATTTTTCAATATTCACTTCTTTTTTCATTGTTTATTTTTTGAGAAAAATTTGTAGTCTCTCTTACGTGGGAATGTTGCAGTAGGATTAGGTATACGTGAAGTGTCGGTAGGAATAGTGTTAAGGCGTGCTCATAAACATAAATTTAATCATTTAAGTTACAGCGTGGAATAGAAATATTAAAATATAAGTTGCAGAAGAACTTTAAATGGCGTAAAAGAAAATTCGAAAATATGTCCCTCTTTATATATTTGATGCTTCTGCAGTGCAAAGGATGATAGCGTCATTTGGCGAAACATCAGTTCAACGCCACTCGAAATTCCCAAAACAAACCAGGTGTAAAGCGATCATCATTCATTCGAGAACAACCGCGTTTCTCAAGAAATGTCACATTCTTCGGCATCTCTCAGACAACGAGTCTATTGATAGAACGTTGTTTTAATGAACGATCGTAATTCTCGAAATAGTGCGAATGTTTCGAAGGAACATCTTCGCAAGCCCCCGGGTGGTGCACGTGTCGAGTGAAATGTAATCGTTGAAATTTACATGGCGCGAAAACAAGCTACGTGCCAGAATGCGAAACGAACGAACACCTCGATGGAGATGGTCGTGACTGAGGAAAAAAAAATACCTCGAGTCGCACCTAGACGACGAACACGCGTGGGTACAGTCGGTGGAAGAAACGTAGCAGCATAGGTCTTATCGTTAGGGTAGCGCTTTTTAACTTTATTCGAGTCGCGAATTCCTTTTATAATGGTCAACTTTTATAATGGTCACTCTTAGATATGCTTACACAAAAACGTGTTTTTAGCGGAGTAAAGAAAATATATCGAGGATATATATTTTCAGAGTGTAAGTCTGTAATAATATGTAATATATATGGTAGGCATTTAATCTGTGTTTAAATATCAACCAGATTGGATTTTAACACTTGGACTGCGGGTATATTTCGCCGCCAACTTACGCGTGCAGTGGACATTTTCTGAATCGCGCGAAATTTTGGTCGTTTAGTAAATTTGTGAGAAAAAAGAATGCGAAGCGTTGTCTAGCAACGCAACAATACACGCATAATGTCCCACATACATGACATGTATGCGTGACGTTGTATATAATTTCATTGTAATTATACAATACCCGCTATTCACCACAAATCTACTAAATACGTATTTTTGACAGTGACAGACTGCGAAAAACGTAAAAGTACGTTGCCCGCAGTCTAAGTGTTAAGTGGACTTCCTTTCGTTTATCAGAGTAACGCTATACCTGCGTTATAACAGTGGTTACATTGAAGTAAAAAAAATATTGTAAATCTTCTTGATGAAACTTCCTGTAAAAGTAATTACGAAGACACTCTGGAAAATATATCAGGATTTCCTTAGGAATTAATTCGATTTTCACCATGAGGATTACAATTATTGTGAAAATTAAGGTTTCGCTAACTCTTGTTCATTTTCATGATAATTATGTTAGATAATTAGTGAAACTTTTCATCTACTTAAAGTAGAGTTCACTAAATTACAACCTTAAAAATTTCATTATTTTACCGGCTCATCTGCTTGTATGAGTCTTTACCTTTCAGGATTTTGTGGATTCTCTCGTTGACATCCGACCAATTTGAAGATCTCGTTTATTTCTTCTACCGATTGTACATGACTCGATTTGTGATTCACCGAGAGGAAATGATTTGGTCGAATCGATCGACGCTCATCCAGGTGTTCCGGTCAGCTGTACCGGCCACGCACTTGAACGAGTTCCGTCCGTGGACAAGGAATCGGCTTATCGGGGTAACACGATAAGGAATCGCGATTACGGTTGTGTGTGCACCCTCGAGTGCAGGTGAACCGAAACTCTATGAAGTTTTCCTGAATCAAGGTATCTCTGTTCAATCTCGATAAAACCATTCGACACAGTTTTTCTATTACATTTCTTTTTCTGTTTTTTTACTGGATTACCTCGACTCACTTGTGCCTCTTGTTTACTTAGGAATTTCTGTGTTTCATTCTGTGTTTGTAGAAATTGATTGGAACCTGTGCTGAAAGTTTGATTTTATTACTATAAGGATAAGGAGAAAAATAGGAAATGTTAATTTTCAGTAATTTTACGGTATATAATCCATATTTATGTAAAGTGAAGTAATTAGACTTTTTTGCTTATTCTTCTTCTAATATATAATTATAGTATAAGGTCCATTTTTGTTACTTGGGTGACATTTATTATTTTTCCCTTTTATTCTTCAATTAGTGTCGTATTATACTTCATGAAAATTTAAGGTTTGGAGTAATTAGATTGTAATAGTCGTATTTAAAAACTTGCGTGTCATTCGAAGAAAACTATTGCAAGTACAGGTGTAAATTGCTGGTTTAGATTGAGTTCAATAAAATTCTCTAATTTGAACTTCTTTCATAAAGCTATTACAGACGAAACAGTAGAAACGTAAACGAATCTTATAGAACTATTTCCCCGCATAAAAATAATCATATCTTTGCCAAATTGAAAAAAAAACATGATGCTTTTAATTCAAAAGTTCCGAAACAAATAGAGAACATCGCTTACGGAAAAGAGAAAAGTTTAAGAAAAATATCCAACGAAACACATGCTTCGTTTCAACCTAAGCTTCATTCGAGCAAATGAATGAACTCAACACAGTGACGCAAGTTTATATAATCTGGCGTGAATTTTGAACCTGAGATTAAGCATCGAAATAGATTCGATCAGTGGATGTAATATAGTAGCCTTTGGATGATAACCAGGTGCGTCGTGTTGCGATTTTATCGAGGTGAGTACCACACTTCTTTTCAATTAAAACGATCGGATGTATACCTATCGCGACAGTAATTGTGAGCCAAGGAAGAAAGAAGCGTAAAGAGGCTGGCTGCCCTCCTTTTTATCTTTTGTTCTCGTTCGCGAACAATTGCGAGACGTGACTCACATAACAACCGGAGGAGAATTTACCAGCCGGTAAGAGATGTGATCAAGTTCAACATGCAGCTATAAATCTGAGTCAATTCTAATATAGAAGTTTTATTTCATAGAATTATAATAACACATAGCGATATAGCAATTATGCAAGTTACAAATGAAATTCAAAATTTGCAAAATGAAAAATTGTGTACTAAAAATTGGTTACAGACATTAGAATGGAATAGGATAAAATAGAGCTTTATTGTATTTCAAAAAGGAGTATAACTAGATTCCACCTCCAATAGTACTTATTTCACAGTATATCTTAAAACGTAAAACTTACAAATATCATATACTGCTTATTATCAGGTACTCAATTACTGTAGACATTATATGCAACATACACTGTTGTTTCGCCTGAATTCATTATTGCAAACAGAAGATCAGTATTACAACCTTCATAAATGATTCTATCCTACTTCGACACTTCATGCATTTCACGCCTGCATTAGTCGAACTGTCTGAATTTAAGTAGCATGAACCGAAGTAAATTGAAGCCACTTTATCGACACACGAACCTGCTACTAATCTGACTTGAAGTATCCTTTCAAGTTTCAAGTGAAGTTAATGCTGCTCTTAACCGTACCACGACTAGAAATACATTGTGAATAACCGGGAACTTATTAAAGATACTCCAGCTAGCGCCACCTCTTTCAACGCCGCTTCAAGTATCTATTACTCGAAGTCGGGCTACTTGCATTCGAACAACTTCAAGTCGAGTAACTCAATTTACGCCAACAAAAACTTCGAGTCGATCCGTTTAAATTCAAGCCGCTTGCGCTCGATGGGTAGCTTGACCGATCAAAACGGGACTTACCGGCACAAAACGTTGCGAGCAGGGGACGCGTCTCGACGAAATGAATGAGTGGGACTGTGTGCGATAATGCATACGCATTGTGCGATCGTGTAACGTAAGCCGACGCGTACGGATACGGGTCGATCGAACGGACACGCTTTTCCGTCGCGTCGGTCTGGAGCGTCGATGAAAAAAAAAGCAGACGCTCCGATCTTTGGCGCGGTTACCCGTGTGCTCGCCTCGATACGAAGGTCGAGTCCGCACAATAACATTTCGTAACGCTTTACGATAAACGAAAGGCTGAAAGGTCGGTTACGTAATCAGCCGTATGACGGTGCAGTTTCGTTTCTATTATCTCGCCGCGAGAGAAACGCACCGATCGGCCCCGGCTCGAGCCGCGTCCAGCCGATTTTCCGCATACCAAAGTCATTAATTATTACAGCCGCAGCTGGGAGGAATCTTTCTCCTCTGCGATTCTTCTTTTTTTTTTTTTCTTCTCTTTCCACGTCTGCGAATCTATCGTAGCAAACAGAGATCGGCTAGGAGTCACGTAACTGCTCGTGAACAATGGAAGACGAGCGCACCCACGTTTAAAAATGGAGCGATCGGTACACGCAGCGCTTGGACGGATCGCAATATCTTTATATCAGTGTATAATGGGATCGTTGGCTGGTTACGTTTGGTTAAAATGTCATCAGCAGTTCGATTAATTAAGGTGAATTAGATTACCTTTATTATGAACAGATTTATAAAATTTTTATTGAAATTACAGTCGGTGTAAAAAGTATTCATATACATCGGTGTTTCCCAACGTGGGGCCTACGAGCCACAGGGGGGCAACTCGAAAATGGACTCGACACGACTTTAACCCTTTCGCTCCGGACCATTTAAATGCAATGTTAGATATCGGTGCCAAATTTAACAAAAAAAGCAAATTCTTAAATAATTGCGGTAAATAATTATTAGGTATAATTTCGTTTGACGAGACCAAAATATCAACTGGGTGATTGGCGTCGTGATTTAAAATGATTTACTGGTAAAAAAAAAGAAATCGGCTGGATATAACACAACGTGGAGACTTGAGACTGAAGCTAACCAAATTGGAACCTAATATAAAATCTCTGTGCAGCAAGCATCAAGCGCAAGGATCTCACTAAATTAAAATAATAAATTAATATAGAAAAATCTGTATTAAAATTATTTGGAATTTGAATTTCAGTTTTTCATTATATGTTTTGAAATTTTACTTACTGTGTTTTGTTAACAATTTCATAGTGATTTCTTCCTAGAACCTATCATTTATGTTTCTTAAGTGAACAAATCAATTTTTTAATGTTAAAAATTATGTATGTTACATAGGGGGGGCATAAAAACTTTAGAAAGGTTAAGGTGGGGCATGGCACAAAAAAGGTTGGCAAACACTGATATACATAGTATAATTTTGACTTCTGGTGTATATAATTAACAAAAACGTATTGTAGTATGTAAAAGTACGGTATTTTTGTATATTTGAAATTGAGTAGTGGATAAAGCATTAGTTAATAGTTCAATTGGTTCATCAAACTCTTCTTTTGGTGATAATTCCCACTCAATCTAAACATATCCACGTAATTCAGAACAAAATGTATGTGTATCCATTAAGATTCTTGGAGTAGTTCAATATTTCATCTAATTAAGGAGCAGCAACTTGGCCCAAACAGTTAAAGGAGCCAAAGAAACTACAAGATCTTCGATTGCAGCGCAAAACACGCCAATGTGATGATCCACCCATGAGGATCTCGTTCTTAGATTGAAAATCGTTTTGATCCAGTCATTGTAAAAGCTGCTCATAGACGAATAAGGAGTGTCAATACTTAAACCATTTTATATTCATATTTTCATATATATGTCATACATAATTATATGTGATTTTCTTGCAATTTTTCATCAATACTACCATTAACGTTAAACGCACTTGCACATCCAACACTCTTATGATGCATTACAATTTTGCACATAGAATGCCATTGTATCCCTTGAAATTCTTTTGCATTTAACTTAAATGCATCTTACCTATCTTAAGACACCACCCCTTTTTCCATCAAGAGTCATCTTTTTTGTGTAAATACTTTGTACATTAAATGTGTTGTTATATTTCTTAACCATTGATCGTTTTTAGAATCAAAACAACCAAAGCATGCTCTACAATATCGAACCTACACTCTGAATTTCTTCTATTTAATATTATGCTTAATTTTTTAAACAATAACTGAAAGTTGATCCAGGTCCGGAATAACTGCGACAACTGAGAATTAAATGAACAAGCAAACATTCTAATGACATCCATTTGATGTTCGTTCGGTTTTTTCTTTAAATTAACGATATCAATACACAGAAATAAGCCCCGACGCAGACGAGTGACATTTTTCCGCACGGCTGTACATCTGTCCTCGTTGTTTCTAATTGGAAAAGCAAGGAAACATACGATCGTGCGTCAAAAAGTCGCTCGTCTACGTCTAGCCTAAATGTGCCTTGTAATACCGATACGATTTCTAAGGTGCACTTCCTGCGGCTGCGATTTGTCGCGAAGAAAGGCTAGAGTATGCACCTATAATTAGCGCGCTCGCGTGCTCGCCCCTTCGAAATCGGGCCGACGAGATTGCGACCGGTGAAACTGCGCGCATCTCTGCAGCTGGCGCGCACGCACCGGCCGCGAACGACCCCAAACCGAGCCCGTAATCGTGTGCTTCCTGCCGCATCGCGTCCGTCGTCCGTCGCGATAGCCTGCGTAGGTATACGCTCACCTCGTACACGCTCGGTTGTACACTCGCGCGAATAAATTTGTGCCGCAAGACGCGGCGCGCGTGCACAAGGACGCCGCCGGCGATTCTTTTTCAGAAAAATGAACGCAGGAAACGAGACGCTATCGTTGCTTGCTCGTCTCTCGGACAGCCGGCCGCGCCAGCGAAGGAAAATGGGGATTTATGGTCGGTTGTGTAGGCAGAAAACCGCTTAGGTCGTGAATCTCCATGATATGTATTATGATTAGGTTGCAGATTTCGCGAAAACATGTATAATATGAATGGGGAGGGGAAAAATGAGGATTGGTATAAAATGAGTTTATCGAGAAAATGAACTTTTAATATCTTATTTTACATTCGATAAGGTTCAATGTAATAATTTAGTACTTGAAGTATACGACGAACAATATTTTATACTATTTTAACACGTTCGTCGCCCAGCGTGATTCGGCTAAGTTTTTCTCTGGGCCCAAAATCGATTGCGTAGAAAACTGGGGTAAAAAAATATAAAAACAGCAAAAATTTTTACTTTTTATTTTTATTTTATGTATTTTATATTTATATATATTATACTTAAATACTTATTCCATTGAATTCCTTTTAAAATTCCAATTTAAAATCCTATTTAACTTTAAGAAAAAAAGCGTCACCCATATTTGGGTGATGTGGCGACGAACGTGTTAAAAATACGAGAATGAAGTATTCTCCATCTTCGGTGATTTAACGAAGAAAGCAGTAAAAATGTGGAAAAAATTAGACAATAGAAGTTAAAAGTTAATTAAAAATAAGTTTCTATAACCTAACCAGAAAGTTGATTTATCATTTTTAGTAAGCAATTTAATCAACTTCCGAATCAAACTTCAACGTCCAATCACTATCATCAATTTTAACCCTTCTTGCTTCGTGTTTTTTAAACCAATAAACTATCCAGCAAAAATCAAATAAAATCTGTCCTACACCATAGTTATCACAGTTTCAAAACAACAAACAGCTGTTTCTATCGATAGAAATCGAAAGTTCAGTTGGATTTACCAGATCAACCCACCCTATCCTTTCCCACGAACGCTGTTTACTCGGATCGGGGATAGATAAATTTACTAAATTGACGAGATTCGTTCTCCCTTCTGGCTGAATTTCTTTTTTCGCGGTTGCACGAAGTCGAAGGAGGAAGGCAACGGGAGTGCCCCTCGAAAATTATTCCGTGGAGTGTATCTTGGCATCCGATGATTGTACGCCAGAGGCTAGAGTGGTCTCTCGGAGTGCACGTGCGCCTTGCACGTGTTAGCTGTGGGGCGACCCTCCCGATTCCTGACTGCCTACAGACTGTAACATCGTATCAGGGCCACGCCGGCTATAACTATATACCCACACTTGCCCCGTCGTACTTCATCTCTCTCTCTCTCTTTCTCTCTTTTTCTCTATTACACACACACTCTCTCTCTAACTCATTGTCGCTCCCTCGTTTTCCGCCACACGGCTCCTCTTCTCGGTCTCTGTCCTCTTCTAGTCTAACGCGGTGCTAATTGTAAGCGCAGAGCTTCTCAGCCGTCGCGATCGCGCGGGAATACGCAGGGAAATCATGGTGGAATCGGGAACGGTGCGATCGAACGCTTATCTTCGTTTGCGATCTAAGCTAATGGCGTCTCGTTGCGCTGCGACTCGGCACAGGGGTTGCGAATTATTTTTTTGACATCCTTTTTCGTTACGGACAGCTTTTTGAAACTCTCCTCCTAACTCTAGACCGTTTATCCATTTGATTGTGCAATTCTGCTTTTTATGCGATAAGTCCAAAAGGATTGGAAGAATTTTGAGTGTTGAGAAATTAAGGAGAAGTTAAAGAATAATGGTAATGATTATACAGACACTAATACGTGTGATTCTCCTTTTACACGGTGAAAGCAAATCGTTTGAGTGACGTTATGTTAATGTTATTTGGAAAAAATGCATATTACTATATACTTATTTTAAGGGACGTAAATTAGTCAAAATATACATTTAAAACGTAGAATTAGATTCACTAAAACATTCTGTTTAATTATTACAAAGATCATCTAATAATCGTGAATAAATCATGTTAATGGAAACGATGTAATTGTAGAACCGTGTAAAATAAAATGCGATACAGGAAGAGGGTTAGGTGTATAAAACATTAGAAATTTTGTATAGAATATTAAACGATTTTTGTATAAGTTCATGGATCACATGAATCACAAAGAGTGTTGAAAGATGATTTCTTACAATGCAATTCTAAATGCATACCTTAATTTCGTATATACTGTTAAGTATCGTATTATGTGACTTCGTTTCCTTTTCAAAAAATCCTTCAATATCCGGTTTTACATGGTCGACTTCGTTCGCCAACCGGTTCGAGCATGCACATGTCAGGAAGAGAATATCGTTTACAGGTTTGCTCCCAGAGTGACGCACCAATAGGCCGCTAATTAGAGAATAGATAAATAGAAACGGAGTTGTGCGTCACTGTTGGAACACGAACGTTGACGGTTCGAATTATGGAGACAAATCTGGGCAGCGCCTCCTCTTTCCCCTAATAACCTTCATTAGTCGAACGTGACGACCGGCCGAACATCCTTCCCGGGAAGTCCTAATGGGCGTTCCATTGATTTCTAACAATTTAATCAGTCTACCAAAAAAGATTTACCGAACTCTGGCAGACATCATTTACTTTATTCTCTTCCTTCTACAATGGTTTGGGGTTTAAAAATAACCGGTTAACTTAACGAGATTAATGCAGGTCGGTTCTATTGTAAGGCTTTTTCCTTAAAACTTCAAAACCGTCCTGGCATTCGATGGTTAACACTATGAAATAACCAATAATATTATCAGTGTATGCTTTTGATTAACATTAAATTCCTACAAACAAATTTAACCCTTTGTATTCAAGAAGTGACTCTTTCAATATTATTCAATATTATAGTCATTCAATATTACTAATTTCAAAGATTTTCAAGTACAAAATATTTACTAAAATTCACTTCTATTATACTGTATTTAGTTTAGTTAAGAGACACATTGAAATTTACATTTGTGATTATCTAATCATTTGCATTTAAAAATTTGCGAAGCTATGTACCATTTGGTGACAAGCAGTCACCTCTTGAGTTAAAATTAAGTTTTATAAATTTTGAAAGAACAAAACAGATTCATTAGCGTTTAACAATACGTTTGAATAACTTAAAATGCAAATACTTAAACGTCTTAAAATAATGAAACTTATCGTTAGACTTATATCATCTTAGAAGAAAGAAAAAAATATTGGAAACCCGGTTTTTTAATATCTTTCCCTTCAGTGTTTACCCGAGCATCGATATATACCATTCACGTCATTGTCTCTCTTGTTCAACGATTCAGAGCTACGAAAATAACCGGTTAATTTATACGACCGATTATTTCGGCGAGCGGCTCGTGATTGGGCGCGCAATAAAAATACGCGACGAGTCGAAACGGGAGACAAAAATCGCGGCGCGCGATGTGCCGCGAGGAGATCCGCTATTTGCGCAGCTGTTCAAACTGGCTGTCGTACCGCGAAAATACTACACACCTCGTCGCCTCGGTTTTTAAAATATCCGTGGAGAGTGGCCGAGCGTGTGCTCGCAGGCGTGCGTGGCACGCCGGTGCACGCACCGTCGTCATTAACACGCCGAGGAACACTTCGTGACCTGTTTCTCGTTCTGCGAGCCCCGTCCGTGCCGTTTGTTCTTCGGCCTAACGGGGATCTGGAGCACTAGGTAGAGGGACCGACAATATGGCTTCTTCACCTAGCCGCGGGACCAGCAGCAGCAGGCCACGCCATCGAGAGGACAGAGCAGCTCATTGTGCCGCTAGACATTGAATTTTATATTTCGAACTGCACAGCTGCGGTGCCGGTTGTCGGATAACCGGCCGCTGTTAACTTCGAATCCGGAAGAGGTCTAACGATATGAATCCTTTCAAAACATATTACTCATCGCGACCGCTGATTTTTGATTGCTGAAGCTTTCTCTGGTTAGTCGCACAGATGCAAGCCACCGATAAACAAGGCTGAATCATTGGACATCCCGTCCGGCAGTTAACCGCTGCGCTGTGTAATTAATTTCTTCAATTATTCTTGAAAAGCTTCCGTTTTCAAATAATTCAACTTCGCTGGAGCAATATCTTTTAATTTATTATAATGGAGAAAGTGCTAAATAAGATTCGGTACTTTTTGGAACTTATAATCTTGCTGTTTCGACATCCAGAATTGTGATAGCTGTCGATTTTTACGATTATGATATGTAGCTTCCATTGACCATGCTACCTGGTTACCTTAGTCGAGTATACGTAAATTTGTTCGTTTGCACGGACATCGTTGTCTCGGCGTAAAATTCATTTAGACTCGACTCGCTTACGAGGACCATTTCACGTGAAATCTATACTGGCCCTCGGAATTCCGACATTTCTGGGACCGTTCCCAGGTATATACCAAATGCACCAGGTAACTCAGGTGTGCCGAAATACCGTCCCCGGAACATTGTTGTCCGAGGAGCACTCGTTTCGTCGTGCTCGACGACGTTCCAGCCGCTTTTCGGTTTACAATGCACAATGCCCGGTGTGGTTTTAACCCAAATACACGTGGCTGATTGTGAGTCCCCGAGTGGCCACAGGGCCCACGGCTAGAGGCACAGCAATTGGGCATACGGAAGACGCCCCGTAATTTACAGGCTAATAGAAATTAAATGGTAAGGGAAGTAGCCGCTGCAGAAGGATCATTGTGTTTTGGTAAATGAGTTATTTTAGTCCTGCAGGGAAATAGGCAAGGATTAGGTTCGATGGAATAGGGACGGGTCCCATCTGGTGTACATGTTTCGCAGTAATTAGAATTCTAAAATTATTGTGACTAATTACCTGTTGTTAAGAACTGAGGAGTTGAAGGAATGTACAACAAATTTTTACTTACTTTCGTGGATTTTGGCACTTACATCGTTTTTCATTTGAACGTTATAGATTCGTATTTAACACTTATCACTATTTTAAATTTAAAGGGAAAACGAATGATAAAGAATTTATTTACGTACCTAGTTTTTCATTGATACTTATAACTCTTCAATTAGCATGGTATTTAGTTGCCACTCTAACAGTTATTCTGTGTACCAGATTGAATTTGTGTTTCATGTACTTTACAAATTCATTTTGTATGAGACTCGAGTTAAATATTTAGATAACTGAGGTCTATAAATTGTATTGTTACAGTCAATTTGCGTCAGCATTGCTTGACTGCGTCACAAATTCGTTAAATCGATGCAGACTGTACACATTGTGTTCCATATCAGTCATAAACAGCTATTTGTTAAAGCATACTTTATGATCGTCATAAAATTGGCTATTCTTACAGTTTTTACGAAGCATCCATTAATCAGGCATTAAATGTTGCGTCGAAACAAAGCACAATATTTTGATAACGTTCATTCTATTCCTTTCCGAGACATCTTTATCTCGTGTCTTCGAGTGAAAAGGAAAGTATACATGCTGATAAAACGAAAGGGTAGGTTTTCATTGGCCATGGCAACTCTTTTAACCCCTGTCACTATATTTCTTGAAAACGAGCCATGACTCGCGTATCAAAATTCAGGAACGAGTCATGAAAAGCCTAAGAGCACGCTGGCCACCCTCGTAACATCACTCAACGTTACTTCACTTCGGATCGATAACGGCGTTTATCACAAGGACCACCTCTGTTCTCAGTTCAAACTTTTCCTCTTGACTGTACACAACATTTTTCGTGCATGACACATGACAATCAATGAAATAAATACGACAGAAATTTATTTGATGCATTGCGATATTGCGATGAAAACTGTAATTATTGAGACTGAACAAAATTTATATTCGATCAGTTCTTTAAAGAGAAATACATATAGTTCCCTCGCGAGAAAAATGATAGAACTCTCTTTTTTCAGAAGAGGTAGAAAACTGTTCTTGAACACAGTTAATTTTGTTAATAAAATTAATGACACAATTTAAATTATAAGTAATAATTTGAATAAAATGTTTACAATACAAGCATACATCTGCGTACTTTCCCCGTCAGATTTGTAGCCTTACTGATTGTAGCGTTTCGCAAATTTTTCTCGCGATCAAAAGTGTTCTTAAACGATTAAGAATCACTGATATCGATGAAGAATTTAACGTATTCTTCTTCTTCCACCGAAGTGAGTCACCCAAAAACGGATGTTTTTCATTCAGAATCGTCACCCATCGCTGCCCGCAGAACCACCATGGCGGTCCTGCATGGCAACTGCGGAGGCCGGTGGTACCACACGGGGGAATATAACAACGGCGATAAATTCATTTGATCGTCTTCACCGCGAACACCGTATAAAGCCTCCCACGAGCTCGCCCGTGGCGACGAATTCTGCAAGAAGAAGGCTTCGTAAGTGGCTTCACGAATGTGTACATGCATACAACGCGTTCGTGCGTTAGCTGGCAGGTAAGTCGGTAAAAATAAATGAAACACGAGAGAAACGAGAGAAAAAAAAGAGTTAGAAAGACTGGCTGAGAGAGGGAAGGTAAGGCGGCGAGGAAGGCGATAAGAAAAAAAGGAAAAAGAACGAGAAAGGACCCCCGTGTTCGTTCCTCTGCGCCGTTTTGTTTCACGTGCCACGGGAATAGAGTTGCGTCGAGACAAAGGGACATTTTCAATGAAACGTCAATTATAATGTCTGAGGACAAGTATTACGGCCATCAGGATAATTTATCTTTGACCCTTGAAAGAGGCTGCTTCTTATTTCACAAGCGTATTACAAAGATTTGATGTCCAATGTATCCAATGATAGAAATTCTGATATTAACCAATCGCGCTTGAATCGCAAATACATCACTTATGAGAAATAGAAAGTTGACACCGATGACGGGAAGAGGCTGAAAAGATGTTCTATCGAATTTTAAATATCATATTTTGAACTTTGAGCGTCTTGAACTTTGGACAGATGTATTTTTCAACCGTTATGGAGATGAAAGTTCAAGCTGAATATTACATGTACCCTTTTCATCGTTCTACGCGTCAACGGGAATAGAGTTGCAGCCGAAGCGAAAGAGGAGTTGTGCGTGCGGATATTTTTAATGAAACGTCAATCGTTCGTGTGTCTGGTGATTAGCGCATGCGGAACATTTTAATGATACGCGTGCCCGCTAAAGACATTACCGAGTTAAATTTAAAATGCACGTACGCGTTCCATTGAAACGAGCCGTGCGGCTCTTTGAACGGTGTGCTGTAACGCGTGAAGAAACGTTGGAGAAGTAATTTCTTTAATGAAATCCTTTGAAATTGAAATATTTTCCTTTTCCGTTTGAATTGAAGCACGTGCAAAGGCGAAGCCTAATGCATGCAGTATAATTCATGTTTGAAAAATTGTTTGAATACAAAAATGTGATGTGAGCGTGCTTATCGAAGTAACAAAAGGATATGATCGGTCAAATTGGAGCACGTGTGAAATGAAAGATAGGTAAATTTCTAAGTTTCAAAGCCAAAATTAGTAAAAATTAGCAAGTTTCAATTCAACTGGAAATAGAATCGATGAGTAAGTAGAAGGAAAATATTTAGGATCAGATTAGCGGGAAAAAACAGATAAGTAGGCATGAACTTTGAAAGATTAGATATTTTGGCAATCGACAGTAAAGAAACAACTAGAAGAAACGAATAAACTGACAAGAAATGGATCAATAGAATCCTATAAATAGGATGTGATCAGTCAAATTTTAGAAATTCACCGGTATTCTTTACTTTGTGATGGTATAATGAATTTAGTTCTATCATATTTTTCACTATCAAAGGATAATCAGTTTACTTACGTATTAGAAATTATACGTACAAATTAACCGAAATTTAATTAAAAACCATTTTTCACTGGAAACCTTACATATTCTACCCCAATGCTGCTATTCTTAGATCCTCCTCAATTATCCGACAACCGTGGTGTCTTTATTTGACGGCATATGAAATTGCAAGAAGTCAGGTATACGGCTTGGCAGAGAATGAGCTTCTTAGTTGGCTTATAATCGGCGGCTATCGTTTACGATAGATATTTAATTAATGACTATCTGCTCGGTGGAGCGGTCTCCCGGTAACGCGCGCAGCAGTCCATTAAGGCCCGCCTCGCGTTCATGACCAGGCCCCGTCCTGCTAGTAGCAATAAAATCCTAACGATCCTTTCATAAATCATCATCGGGCAGCGTGTTTCGAAAACGAATCTCCGTGTCATGCAAAAAGCCATCGGAATCACACGCCACGGACGGCTTCTCGTTCTATCCGGTAGAACCGTTGGAATTACACGGCAAGTGCGCCGCGTAAAAACGTTGTTGCACCGGCGTGAGTAATCTTCACGAAACAACGTGAAAAGGTATGAGGACGGAGGTGAAAAGGAACAGGCAGAAAGGGAGGAAAGGGAGAGAAAGAGAGAGAAAGGTAGAGGAGGAGACGAGCGTGATAGATGGAAGGAGGAAGTGAGACGGCCAAAGGGAGCGAAAGGGAGAAAGAGAAGGAGGTAAAAGGCGCGTTCGCAAAGGCGACCGAAGCTGGCCGGCCGGCCTGGTCGGTTTGGCCCCGTGGGAACGCGTTGGTGGCCAGCTGCACTGATTGCCATGAGAGGACGTGACGTAGTCGTCGTCGAAGCCACACAGCCGCGCATGCAACACGAACGTGTCTTTTACTCTTGTGTGGACCCGCAGCGCCTAGCGATGGGACCGAGCGTTCCATTCACCGAACCAACTTCGCGTATAAAGGTGTAACCCTGTTCTTAGAAGCGAATCGGTAGATCGAAGGGGTAGACAGTTAGGCCGCCCCTTTTCAGGGGAGGCTTTGATTGATCGGGCATGCTGGGGGCGAAGGGGTGGTGTTTGTTAGCGTGATTAAGAAAAGGAAGGTGTACTTGATGGAATTGGTTTTAAATATAATAACTGTGATGTTCTCATTAGCTATTCGATAAGAGGAAGGATCTGGAGTAGCGATAATTAAGTTGTAAGCGTGCTCGTAGAATAGTTACAATTTGGTAAACAGTGAATTTTTATGAAACGCGTAGTCAACAGTATTAATGAAGTGGAAGAAAATACCAAGAAAGATGGTATATTTGCCAAAAATATTGTATTATGCTGATCAATACTAATTTTACGTTACGTTAAACATGAGTTAAAAAGGTCGAAAAAGCTCTGTTATCTTGCGTGCGTGTTTCGTTTCTCATTATACAATTTGACGAGATAAATATTTGATGATACAATAAAACTCAAACGATACATTGACTCCATTTTAAAAGAAACAAATCGTTTAAAAGATAAACTCAGTCGTTTCTTTGAGCGATGAAATGCATATAACACCTACTTTCATTCTGATTGATATGACAAATTGTATTTACAAAGAATTCTGGAACAATAAATTCTTAAAAAAGTTAGCAAGGTCGTTTCTGTATGTGTAGAAGATATATGGAAATGTATTATGGCAGAAGAATGGAGTTTTTCGAACTCTGAAAGATTCAATCTCAAAGACCTTGTGTTTTATAAATAAACACTTCACAATGTGATGTTAAAATATTAGTACTAATATATTCTGATTCGTCGTGAGAATTCATTTTTGCGACCCTGCTCGGTTCTGCAAAGTTTGAGTAAGCGTTTATGGTTTTGGAGTACATCTTAGAACTATGACTCAAAACTATGACTCACCGTGAACTTTAGAAACTCTCATCTTGCTATTACTAAAGTGAATTCGAGCAATAAAAGATTTACATGTACACGTCATCCTAATTATCTAGTCAAACGCCAGTGAGCTGTCGATCACCACGCATTAGGTTCAGATATTGTGGCACCTATTGTTTCAAACATGCACTCTAAATCTATTTATCCTTTGCCTTTCTTGTGCCACATTTGTTTTCAATTTCCACTTACTATTTCAAAAACTAAAAAACTCCATGCAAGAGTTACTTAATAGTATAATGTTTACAACTATACAAAATATTGCGCCGTAGAGCAATTTATACTTAATAGACTCATTAGCAAAAAATCAAAATAAAGGTATAAAATATGAAATATTGGGTAACACAAATACGGGATTCCCGAAAAAATTAATAAAAAGTGGGATATCTTAAAAAAACAAGGATTGGTCTAATTCCACTAAAACGAAAAATAGTTCGCAAATGCTTGAAACACTTTGGGCTACCCATTTTTGCGTAACTACGTCCTAGCCTTCTCAGAAACTTGTTTAACGATACAAAAGACCTAACCATCCATTAGGCTTAACCAAGTCCAAAAATGGTGCAAAAACGTCCCCTCAGCTTTTAACAAACAGCGAGATCGCGAGCGAATCAGTTCCATCGCTAACAATTCGCGGTCTCGATCGTGTGTCGCGACTGGTAGTGGTGAAGCAGCGTGTTGTTGGGTACCGCGCGGGGGTTCTGGGGAAGGGGGGTCGCGAGGGTTGGTAGTGGTGGCTCGAGCGAGACGCTAGAGTGGGAGAAGTACGGGGCGAGCGATCGGGCGAAGGGGGTCGCGGAGAGGGGTCGCGCATTCCAGAGAGGCGCCGGCCAGTCTGCGGCACACCTGCGCGTTCGGTTGAATCACGGCGCCTCCGACATAACCCAATCTCTTCGTCCTTCTTCAACCGGTCGGTCCGTCCGAGCTGGTCTCTCGATCCTCGTTTCTCTGCCACGTCTCGTCCTCCTGCTCCTTCTGTTTCGTCCCACGAAGCGCCCTTCTCTGTCTTTACCGCGCCGACGTAACCCGTCCTTGTTCAATCCGAGGTCCGTTGTTCTCCTCCTTGTCTGCCTCCCAGAAGTCTCTCCTCGTCCACGCTGCTCGCTGCGCCAAAGCGTCTGTCTTTCTTCGGAGTACAGTAATCACGCGCTACTTCTCCTCGTCTTCGTTCGAGTCTCGTTGACTCCTCGAGAGCTCGAACTCTCTGTCCCTCTTCTACACCACGTCTCCGCGTAGATTTTCCTACGATTTCTGTGCCCCGTTCTCTCCCTCCCTCTACGACCCTTCGGCCACCTCCGCGAGGTTCAAATAGCCGCAGAAGGACCAACGAGGCCCTGAGGAAGGGACGATATACGATGGACCGTGGAAGGAACGAAACGACTAGGCTCACGTGCGACAGAGACGGGGAAAAGGAGACTCCGAAGGACCGATCTTACGTACAATCGGAGGCGTGCAGGTGTCCGTCGTTCGTCCGGCGGTCGGCACGTCTGTCAGTGCCGCAACCTAAGTCGAGCCCTAGCCTAGCGAAGGCTACGAGCGGACACCTGTTTTTCTAAGAAGCACCTGTTTTGTGCTACGGCCCTGCGGAACCCCCCGAGTGGCCGGACGGCCGAGAGAGGTCCGCGCGAACTTCTTTTTTCGCCGAACGGCGAACGTGACAGGAATCCGTATTTTCTTTCCGCCACGTTTCTCTCCCCAGCTTACGGTATAATCGATAATGTTTGCATCGACGCCAGAGGGACGCGTGGTCATCCAGTGAAGCTGAGGGATTAGTCCGGGTGTAAATAAGGCGCCTCCATTGTGCAAAAAGCAATCGTTGAAATGCGAATTCCATTGTTCGACGTGACGGTATTCAACGGGTCGCTTTTGTGTGCTTTTAGTCGTTTGTGCCGACTTTCATTGGCGATAAGATAGCAAAATAGTTTGAGTTTCGTGGGAAATGATTATTCATCTGTATTTATCTTAAAAGAAATTTCTATAAATATTTAATTTCGTTGTTACTTTCTTTAAATATAAACGGTCTTCCATGTTTGCCATATTAAATAATTAACTTAGAGTTATATTCTGAAAGATCCATTTTCAATATGTTTTCTTTATTTCATTAGAAATATTCTTCTATGCAAATGCGGTGATGTTCACAGGTTATTTGGTTATTGTAAAAAGAATTGGGACTTATAAAAGATCGGGAAGCACTGATCTAACTGATATTAATTCACATGAAATCGGCGTTCCACATCGAACCAATTACGAGATTGAAAAAATAACGCATTTTTTCACAGCTTTCCTTTCAACTTCCCGGAAGCAAAATAGCATTGTCTCAGCCATGGAATGTGACTTGTTATGCAACTATAGTTTCGCTACCATGCGTCAAACACCCGGCTCGAGAGAGTAGAGAACCGTGCTCGTTCTCTACCCCTTTTTTCTCTCTCTTCTCGGAGCGTTCTTCACGTGCATCGTGCTCGAAATCTCTTTTTTCTCTTCCTACGAGGCAGAACTAGAGCAAGCACACGGGAATCGGGGAGGAAACGTGAAAGGGGACTCGCACGGTTTACGCGAAGAACGCGACCGGGCACGATAATCCTGCCGGACGTGAGAGACTTGAGACTCATTCAGTGACGTGGGAACGTGTGCAGATACCATTCATAAGTCGGCCGTAGTCTGTATGTGTGTATGCGTGTGTGTGAGACAGGTCGTTCGACTATGTGTGCGTGCGATCTAGAAGCCGTAGAAGCTCGCGCGCACACGCATGCGGTAGCAACTATACAGTTGTTTGTCTCAATTTACGTCAACGGAGTTTCATCGGTGACAGCAGAAAAGTGATTTTTTGCCAACCACTTAATAAATTACGCGGGAAGCACCGTTGTCCTTGATGACGTTGAAACGCGACAATGAAAGATAGTCGTGTTTAATGCAGGAGAGAATAATTTATGTTTTCTTCGTTCATCTTGGAGTTGCGATTACTTTGCACTATTATGCTCCGATTCTGTTTCTGGTTTCCTCGTTGGTGTGCTCTTGATCGTACTCGTGAGCGACTTAAAGCTTTCGCTAGGTTCAGTAGAGAGAGCCACCAGGACACCCGCAGCCTTTCCTTCACGGCTCAAAACGAGTGTCGTGGGATTCGTGGGAGCCTGTTTTCCTTGTTCCTGCCCGCGACCACGGACCCCACGCCGTTGTTTTATTGTTGGACGACCGCGAGGGAGAGCTCGAATTTCTGCTAAGATTGGAGAACACGCCTTAGGCGACACAGGGTCCTCCTCAGGTGTGCGCTGCTACGCAGGCCATGGAGAACACTCTTGGAAAATATCTCCGAGCAATCTTGCTTCGTCCCTTTTCCTCCCGACCTGTGCACGAGGATCGCGGATTTTTCGATCGTAACTTCGACCACGGCAATGATAATTTGATAAGGACGGTCTGGTAGACTGGCTCGACGAGTTTCTACCATGGCCAGTTGCTACAAAGTGCTCTATCATTTCCTTTAACCCTTGCAACTTCTACAGAAAGGTATCTGTTACATAACAAGCGGAGCAGGGGTAATTTCGTCGTTGAACAAAAATATGAACAAGATTTATAATGATCTGTGTAGAGTAATATCTTGCTCTTTGCAAGCATTACCTTGCCTTAGGATTGTTTTAGTGATCAAACGGCGCACTTCGGATTTATTAATACCGAAATCTAATTATTGCATTCCAATATAAAACTTTCGTTGAATTTTTGTTTACCGTACTTTATATTGTCATTTGGTTTCGTAAATTCATTATCTATTATCATCATTAATAGGTATTACCATTTATTATCAGTTGGTCTGTACAAATGGCTTCAAATGTATATGAAATGTTTCAGTATCTTCATTTTATATTGGTAAGCCATGAAACGAACTTATATTACTGAGCATAATCGTATGGTCCGTGTAAGACTGTCTTAGAATTGTCTTCGAGAATAGACTCTCGCACGGTTTCCGTGCAAGTAAACGTGTCCAGCTTTCTCTACTCCGAGGCACAGCTGCGTTAATACGTTCCGGTAAAAGAAAGACGCATTGGTGCGACGTGACAAGTGATGTTCCGTCGTTCAGAGACCGATCAATAAGGCGATCAGGTTTATAGCGTTCTCCAAACCATCCAACAGGCCCGTACGCGCACTTACACGCCTGTATGTAATTTACGACGTACACATGCTCGTCGCGATAAAGTGTCGTCAGGTCGCGTTTGCAATTCTGTTATGTAACGCAACGTACTTACGTTCGCCCGGAGGTAACCTACGTGAACGAACATCGGTCGCAGATGTTCTTGCAACACGGTTGTCCTAACCGCGAATCTCTAGGGGTACATTTTTGATCTACATCTGCACTCAGTGGGGTCCTGGAAACCTTGAACTTTCTGGAGGTAGGGGTCCCTGAGAAAATTCGAGTGTTCGTCCAGGTGTTGCTAAAGGCCTAACACCTGGAGATTCTCGAGTTTACCGTTATATTTGTATAGATGCCCCTTATTGTGCCACCGCAGCGTAAATTGCCACCTAAAACACGTGGCCGCGCGCGATAGATCGATAATACGCGCCAAATACCGGCGAACCTGACGTCTGCAACGAGTGGTCGTTCCTTCGCAAAAAATAAGAATCCGTTCCTCATCTCAAATAATCCTCCATTCGTCTCACGAGGAATTCTTCTCGCTAAATTAACGTTCTCGCCAATTTGTTTCTTGTTCCGTTTCTTTTTTAAAGCAGCTTCATCCAAGGTAATTTCGCTGCCGCCGCGTCTCGTCAGCGGTTAAACGCGCTCCCCTTCCTTTCAGGTAGCGGCGCGGTTTCATTGCGACCTTTCGATCGTGCCTACCAGGAAACGAGCAGGTTTCGGGGACCGTCGAGGCCGTCAGCAGAAAATCTGCGCGGGGTCTCGCCCAGGTGTCCCCGCGAGTCGCCCGGTTGCCCGACTACGGGGCTCACGGGGGCCGACGCGGCTTTCCTATTTGTAATTAATGAAACGCTTTAAAAGACACCTGTGCGACCATCTCTGCCGCACAGGTGGCAGGCTGGTTATACGGCGATAAAGCTGGGCTTGTACAGGTGCGCGAAGCAGGCAGGTATACGCTGCTGGCACTCTCTGAATCGGGAACTGGCACCGGTGCGGTGAAACCTCGTCACAAGCGACAACGATGACCGTTTTGGTGATTACACGCCATCCACGGCCGAGACTTATCGCTCGTTAAAGATTATACGGGTTTGCCGGTGTACGACTGGCCAGCTGAAAAAGACGAATTCGCTGGAAACGTCGTGTGTACTTACGTGGTACGTAAAACCGGCGACGTTTAATTAAATAGCCTGGAAACCTTCGGGCATCTTGTTCGAGGCCCGAACGGAAGTCGTGTTTTCACGTGCTTTGGCATCATTAAAAGGGAGGTTATGATTTCATTTAGCTTGGAAATTCTGAGCCGGTTTAACTGTTACGCGTTGCGAGAGTGGAAAGTGTTTGTACTTGTACACTCTTTGTGTTCTTTAAATCTTGGTGCCTAAGAAACAATGATTGGCAAACTAGTATGGATGCCGGGAATTCTCGAAAATGCGTAAGGTACTCGAATTTTGATCAATTTTAATGTTTAATTAAGTAGTAAAAGTATTATTGTGTCTACAGTAATCTGTAGCTCATTCTTTTCAAATATTCCAAAATATCTTTCGTGCGTTTTTTTGGTTTTTGAAACATATATTAAAGTAAAACGTTTGAAAATATGAATTAGTCCTAAAATGTTCAGTGATGTAATACGAAAATTGAGAAATATCGTTTTGGTATACCTGAAACATGAAAACAGTTTGTACAAATGCAATTTATTTATCGTTTTAAGTATTACGGGACTGTTAATTTCATTAAACCAGAGGCAGGTAGAAGTTTATTTTTTGGCGTGGCGTTAATGCGATTGTCTGAGCAGTGCTGAAAAGATAATAACGTCCCATTTTTCTTCAAATGTAATATGCTGCATCGGGTAATTAGCATGGACTGTTTGCTTAAATAATTTCATAAATCTGCAAAATATCCCATGTATTAAGCCAGGAACATGCAATACGAAGTACTTACATTTTGTAAGGAAACATCGTCATGTTTATCCTCCTATTGAGTTTTCTTTAGGCCAAACTTTAGACTAATGATGCTATAACAATATCAACGCTGCTTTTTTAAGGTAAAATATCCTATCTAGTAAGTTCGAAATATCCGTTGAAATTGAAGTTTAATTACCTTAAATTAATATCACTTGAAAAGCATTTAGAAAAAATAAATTAGACTATTTCTAGACTTCTACAAAGCTTTTATTCTTAGAAGTTTCTTAAAATATGAAGAAACGTGTGAAACTTCGAAGACTCTGATGTACCTTAAAAACGAAAAAATTCGAGATAGGGATAGGATATTTTAACTTATACATATTCTTAAAAAATAACTGTAAACAAATATTTCATTAAATCCGTCAAAAAGGTACACTATCCCATAGTTCGTACAATTAGGCCCAGCTCTCATGGCAACAATAAGAAAGTTAAACATGGTGCCCATCCAACCTCGTATTTCCTTCATAATCGGGGAATCCCAATTCCTTGATTCTCTTAAACACCATGTGCCCGCAATCTGCAACGTCCGCAGATTTTTATCACTGCATGGAAAAACCTACGGGAACCTAACGCGGTCCCGTCGTAAAGTCGATAGCACAGCTCTCCATTTCGATTCCCGGGACATTCCTCGCGTGGCTAATGAATGATTTACGAGAAAACCGTTCTGCCTGGAGTTATTTACGATTCCGGTGGACGTAATTCGATCGGTGGCCGGCAGGTAGTCGAGAATTCGAGGTGTTGGCGAGCAGCTGAACGTTCCATGGAGCTGGCCATTGTCCGTGGGACCTCCATAAACGGGGGATAGCCCGTGCTGTTTTCACCGGACTTTCCTGGGCTCGTTTGTTTTTGCATGACAATGCCATTATGCCCGGCCGCCGAGGATCAACCGATATCTTTTTCGTCGAGCCATGGATACCTGCATTGTTTCTGACACTGCATAAAAGCAACGAGCAGCAGCCTCTCTTTCTTCTGCCAGGGCCGACCTCCTCGAAGGACGACCCGTTTCACCGACCGAAATGAGCAACCGGCTGTAAAGTTGGACGTTGAGTCACGTCCGACGAGCGTCGTCTTCCAGACAATCGCGTTTTCACCGGCGCCCAGCATGCTGCGAGGGAAAATTCGTCCGGAGAAAGGAAAAGCATCGTTGATAACTGGAACACTGTAAAAACTGTAAAGGTTATGATTCTCAATGCGCATTCATTCTTTCATTCGCAACGGTGCAGTTAGCTCTGCCATCGTGCTGTGCTCTATGGAATAGCGGGAGGAGAGTAGGTATATACTTACACATCTTAATTCAGGACTGAGTGAAAGGGGTCCCTTCAGAAATAGATACAGCTGGTCATAAAAGTATTTAGGCGGTATAATTGTAATTTTCAAACCTTTCGTATATAATAAGTAATTTGGAATTGATACTTTCATTTTGTAAATGAAACCCGTATAACGAATAAAATTTTCTTTTAAATAATAAGTAGATTCTAAAATTTAAATTAATAAATTAAATTGGACTGTTGAGATTAACATGTATCGGGAACAAATTAATTTATTGCCGGTATTTACTTTAGTCAAAATTGTTTTATATAGTATATCCTCCTCGGGGTTAATGCACTACGTGTACCTGTATATTTAAGTGGAAGCGAAACAGAAAACTCTACTAAAATAAGTTTACGACCAACACCTGTCGGTTTTCTGTGCCAGAAACCGTGGAAGAAAAGGGAGCGATGTTTGCATTCGGTGATTTTCATCTCACGTCTCGCGTTGAGTTCTCGAAGGACATCCTGTTTCGTGTCGCCGACGGAGGAGGATCTGCTCGAAGTGGCACAGTGAAAAAAACGACGCGAAAATTATCGATTCGATACGCGAGGAACGGAATACCGTGCGACAACAGCCGCGCATCGTACGAGGAACACGTTGCTCGAAACAATTAGGGCGTTACGTTTACGGGGGAACGAAAAGAAGCTTCGGAGCACAGGTGTTGAATTTTAAAGGCCTGTTTAAGGTTTATTCAGAGGGATGTACGGTGCAGGTTAAAACTTGATGATTGAGATTAAATATGAGATCGGTCGACGTTGTGATTGTTGGTTGTTAACGTTGTCTTGAAGATTTTAATTATTGCATTTGACTGAAAATTTTAATTAGAAGCTGATGTAACGAATCAGTTGAATTATATATCATTAAAACTTTGGTAACTAAAATTACAAAATATCAAAACCAATTTTTATTTTGTTAGGTTTACGCAAAATTTTCCATTCCTTGTATGTTAATAAAATTAAGAGCCGTTGTATGTTTGTTTCCTGATACGAATCTTCCTAAATTGGTTACCTAAAACATGACAAGAAGTGATAGGTAGTTTATAATTATAAATACAATAAAAAATATTCATCATCCATAAAGAAACTTCAGATCTAATAATTTTTCCATTCAAGCTACAAAAATTATTTTTTCCTGCACGAATATTTTTTGATCGCGCGTGCAAATATTTCATGGCATCTGCGGCTAAGGGTATCAAAACATCGGTGTTTTGTTTCCTCTATCCAGAAATCTGGCCTGTGACGAGCGTCAGGTAATACGAGGTAGCGACTTGAGCCATCGAGGAATTCCAAATGGCCGAAACTGGGCCCGCTTTCAAGCGTAGGAGAATCCAGTATTTTCTTTGCATTCCTTTTCTTCGGCTCACGCACAGGTCATGACCAGTTCAGACGTGTCCCGAGCTCGTGCACCTTCTCTTGCACGGCCACCCAACATCTCCGAATATCTTACCTTCGCAGATCCTCCTCGATTTATCGTCGTCAGCGCGCGAACCACCACGCCATTAATCTATTCGGTTTAGTCGCAATTTTAACCGAGCCTCCACCACCTGTTGGTAGCGTTATTACTTGCTGCAGACCGTGGCCTCGCTACCTGTTGATAACGACGTGGCTGCGAAGTTACTCGTTTGTTCTAATATCCGATGTAAGTGCGTGCTAAGGCAGCGTTGAACATTAGTTTGAACGAAAACTATTTTGAGCAATGAATAAAAAAGTAATGGATAAATTTAATTTGCATTATTCTGCAAATTTGGTGATTAGGTGTTATTAGAAGATAACAAGTTATAAGTATTCTTGATTTAGGACGAACACTAAATAACGGATGAGTTAAATATAAAAAAGCTAGAATAAAGAAGAATATAATTTTTTTGCTTCAAGTTCACATGTGAGGAGGAAATACTCTGCTCTTGAGTTTCTATTTGAAATTGCAAACAAATTGGAAACAGAATAGAATTATTCTATTTTTCAGTCATAAATTAAATATTAATAAACGTGAATTAATTTTAGTTAGCTTGATCACTAGTTTTGGATGTGTTAACATGACGAAATTTCTTCTTAATAGAAATGAAATCGTTAATTAAAGAACGGAAGTTTCCAAGGTAATGACGATCCGTGTGATGAATTAGCTTCACCCTTTCCAATTAAAAGTTTCAGGCAGATTCCCCTGTTAATTATACTGTCAGGAATGAACGAGTAATGTAGAAAACTTGTACATACTTCATTCACATGGCGGCGCTTATGAAACTTGATAAAAAACCGAATCCCGCCTTCGATAGCAACTAATAATACCTCCATTAACAAGTTATTTCAAACTTCATATTTTATATCCACGTTACATCAAAAGTGATTACAAAATCGTACCATGTACGGTAAAAGGCACACCGTACAGGAAACGTGTCATTCCTTCGCTGAATATTCAACAGAAACATTCATCAGTCAAACCCTCTACTAACCTATGCCCCCATTTCCCTCACACCCCACCCAAAACACCTACAGTGCGCTTATCATTTTTCTCGTACCCTCTCCCCCCCCCAAAAAAAAACAAAAACGCCAACACCGATCCAACTTTCCCTCATAAATTCATCAAACCCGAGGAATCCACCTGAAGTCAATTCTCAAGCAAACACCGAAATGACTAAACTCCGTTCCGGTAACAATCAGACACATCGGCATTCCGTCTGGCGGAACAGAGTGCAACAGCCAGAGCGAAACGGTGTTGGCCAAGCCGAATTTTCATTAAAAAAGCAAATCGGCCGGGCGCGCGGTAGGCGTGAGCGGTTTCGTTTCACAGACGGCCCTCGTGTAACGCCGCCACTACCTGTTGCGAACCAAGAACGAAGGACGGATAGAGAGGCTGCGAGCGGGGCCTCAGTGGGAGGGGGCGAGAGAGAAGGTGCCGCGGGGGCCCGTTCGTTCGCTCTTCTCTCGGCTGGAGAGCACTGACGGGGGAGGGGGCAGTCGGAGGGGTCCGCGATCTCTGGGTCCTCCACCGGGGCAAGGAGAGCAGTGGGGCCGAAGAAGGGTCCACGGGAGTGCTGGAGGGGGGCCTGGCGACAGACTGGCGGCCGCGCACCTGCACTCGCTCGCTGAGAGAGCCGACAGTCAGGGCCGCACCTACTAAGTCCCAGCTCCCCTTCCGCCATCGGCCCCGAGACACAAATCGGCCGAGTGCATTCCTCGTGTCCTTATCTCCCACGGAGCAGCGGCACCAAAAAGGTCATGCGTCTGATTCGAGCGGATTTCTCTGGATTTGTCTTTTCTTTTTACTTAGGAAGCTTTTTATTTCGCCCTTTCGAAGAACGTTCAGGTTGTTGTTTCGCGATCGTGCGTGAATAAATGGGAGACTCGTTCGGGTAGAGGACAGCTTTGCGTAGAATTGTTTGAGGCGATGAAGCGATTTTGGGATTGGTAGAGAATGGCGGAGTCGAAGGGTTGTTATTTTTATGAGGTACTGGGAGAAGGTTTGTTTGTGGGAATCAAGCGATTTCGGAAGGAAGAGTAAGTTGTTTGTGGGTTTAATTGTGGGAGATCAATAGAGATCCGGTTTTAACGAGGAGGAACTACACAGGTGTGGACAGAGCATAACGATTTTATGAGTAATTTGTTTTAGAAATATATGTCTTTATGCTGCTTTTATCTTTTTATGATCGTTGAGGTTGTCCTTTTAATAAAAATGCCATATATCGTGATTACAAGCCGATATTAAGATAAGGATGTAATCATTTTTAGAAGTGATTTCTTTCGGAAATTGTACTTTTTGTTAGCGTTTCCTTCATCCGCCGGATCTTATCGAGATTCATTTTTTATTTAGAACGAACCGAAGATGAGTATAATTTGCTTATGTATAATTCTTGCAAATTATTGACTTATAATGCTTCCTCGTAAATTAAGCAATTAACGGTACTTTAAGATTATAGGATGATCAAGAAATTACAATAATTTTGAAGAGCACTAGTACTTTGCCGACATTCATTTTTCGAACGATGGGATAAAATACTTGATGTATAAGTGATAAGATAAGGTTAATTCGATTCGACACAAGTCTGATTAGATAGAATTCTGACCACGTTTCAGACCATTAATACCGAATTAAGTTATTTCAAAATTATAAGTGAAAAAATCGTTTCAAGATATTCCAAATGACTAGCAGATTTCACTATTGTACTATACAACAAATGTTGTGCTATAAGTTTTTAAAAATTTAAATGATTTAATAGAATGATAAATGTCGCCCTAATTGCAATGTAGTATTAGCATGAATGAGAGATCGGTATTTAAGACGCCATTGAATGGAATCGTACGTCGATATCGGTATGAAAAAACGTTATTGTTGAACGACTTGTTTTCAGGCCATTAGTTGTTCTACATGTCTGAGCCGCGCTATCTTGAAAACATCCGGTGTTATTCCGAGCTTAATTGTCGATACTATCAATTTCTAGTCGAATAAAGTATTCCACGCGACAGAAAAATGAGTTCCAGCCGTCCACAAGTACATATAAGCACAACAAACAATATTAATTGGCTCTAGAATATCCAACTTAACAATTATCTTCGTTAAAAATTCACAAAAGAAAGAAACAAGTCCTTGAGATTTATTTTCTCGTTGGTGATTCAAGCTGTTAACAGATGATGCTGACATACATACTGCAACATGTAACATTAATACTATCTCTGCACAGGTTACAGATATCAGATTTCGTATAATTTCAGATCGTTCATATTCGATCTGAACACACCGATCCTCGTCAGAAGTTCGCGTTCAATTTTTCATTTTTATTTTTCTCCCCTTCTCGATCGTAATCTCGGCATCTGGTGCCACGCACATTGCGTAACCGGCCTGCGTCACGAGAACTGTTTGAGGACACGACGAAGGCTAATCATCTTTGCAAATTTCCCCTGTTCATGGCGCACGTGCAATGCACTCCGGTCGTTCCTGTTGCCGCTCGACGAGCAAAGAAATCAAACGAATTCTCCGTTTCTTCCGCCACTTTACGAGCCGGAACGCCTCGAACCGTTCAACGTCGCTCTCTCGTTTGATTTTGCGTCACCTCGTTTCCACATACAGCAGGATTCTATTTATTTGATCATCATTTATCGGAACTGATGTCACAAGTACTCGGTTTACCGGAATTTTATTATCGAGAAACCTGTGCCACGCGGTGTGATAGTTACAGTCAATCACAAAAGTTTGATTTCAAATGTTTCAAGAAATAAAGATTTTACCTGAAAGTATAAATAAATGAGAAAGAAAACCTATATCTAATTACCATAGGCAAAATTTATTGTCATGATTATTATAATCATTATGAAAATTTTCTTACAATTAAGCAAATGTAAGAGACACCATCATTTTTCAGAGTTTATATAATTTTAATTAATCATGGAATTAATGCTTCTAAAATATACAATTTCTTTATCTTCTTTAATTTTTGAGATTCAATCTGCAGATTTTTGTAGTTGACTGTATATTGAACTCACATCTTTGTCTCGTATCCAAATATGGAAACAAAATTACAGTGTATTGTATGTACACGAACACATGAATAGTAAATCAGGTATATGTAAAAATATCAACTCCCATTGCACGAATTGTAAACGAGTTACAGTGATATTGTAATGAGTTAGTGGATGCTTATTTATCCGCACGATCCAGTCTGAACCGTTTTATTCCCCAAGAGGTACGGTTAAACGGAGCCCTACTGCGCCACCCGTTTCCTCCTCACGACGACTTTATTCTTTTCTTTCGTCCACGATCTGCTCGAATTTCTAGGCCGACTGACGAAACCAACAGCTTTTTCTGGCGAGGAACCCGAGCTATTTCTTGAGGAACGGGAGAGGACAACCGGACGAGAAAGTGCCGTTAAAGTAATTACTAAACGCAGATTATGTTTCCTATTTCCGTTCCCCTTTGTTCGCGAGGTGGCGCTTGAAAGTTACGGCCCACGGATGAATTTCACGGAGAACGGGTTTACTAGTGTTTAGAAACCTCTTCCTCGGTCAAATTGGCACGTTCCGTATCGCGTGGGTCACTGATGGCCTATGATGGTCACTAGAAATGTATTTTCGTTTACAAATTATTGAACAGTAGTGAGATTCGATAAAACCTTATGTTTCATATAATATACTTAAACTGTGATCGATAATTTCAATTTATAACCATAATATAAATTTTCTTTTGCTATTTAATTCTCCTATTATGTAAATGTCTGCGTGGTCTAATCCTGTATTTAAATTACCATAACGTGTTTGTTTTGTACTTTAACTGTCCTATAAATTCAGTGAAACGCACGATCTAATATTGAGCATGAAAAAGGTCGATCGACATCATTCCTTTCCTTGTTTTTCGCCATTTCGTTGCAACGCTTAATTATTTAGACTATTCGTGTAATTTTAAATCGTCAACATTAAGGAGTCAATTTTTCCAGTTTTTCTACAACGAATTCGAAGCTAACCATTCCAACTCTCGAACGCAACGGCCATTACTTTCGCGTACACCTAATAATTACGCGCGGTAGTACACGTCGATCATCAACATAGGGGGCAGCACGATCGCTACCAATGGCGGGAACCGGAGAGCGGTCGTAAATTGCGATACTTAATTAACGTAATCGGGCTGCGCTTTACGAAGTTGTTCGAACGGCCACCACACACACACACACACACGCATACACATGCACGAGCATCGAGTACGTGTGGTTAGGCCACGGCTGATAAGACTTATCTAGCGCGCGCCACGCTGCGGCTGAGTTTGCATATCAATGGGACTTCTTAAGAATAGACACTCGCGTGTCGCGTTTAGCCGGCACTCACGCGCGTTAATTCGCGCGATTACAAGCTGTTGTTGACTTTCAGTCTCGCGTTTCTTTCGGTCCGATTGCAGGAGCGCCGTTCCGTCGAACGAGAGGGGAAACCCCGGGTACGGTGAACGAGTTACGGCTACAGCGTGAGAAATCGGTGAAATTCATTCTTAATTCGTTGTTGAATTATGCGCTAGAAATCGTGTGTTCTCGGAAACGATTAACGTTTGCGAGAATTTTCGAGTTGGTTTTGTACGTGGGTATACACGTGGATTTTGCATATGAAAGCGATAAAGAAAGTTCGTATACACGTAATAAGACTTATGCGATCTTTTTGAATTACAATAGATCCTCCTCTGTCGGTTCTAACCCTTTGCACTCGGCTGTCCCCTCTCATGGGACATCGTAATCCTAGCATATGATAGTTTCGCAAATTTTTTAGACTTTAGTTCAGACCCGAACGTTAAATAGTCATATATGTAAATTTTAATATACGACTTAACTAAACTAATTGAAGTTTAATACACGTGGATCATAGTAAATATTTCGAATTTGAAAATTTTTGAAGTTAGTATCATTAAACGACTAACGGTCACCTCTCGAGTGCAAAGGGTTAATATCTGATACCCTATCCGTTCCCTAATATCCGAACGTTCTGCTGTTCGAGCGTTCTATCATTCGAATAGAATATTCCTTAACAATATACGTTTTTTCCTAATCACAAAACAATAGAAATATGTGTTTCTTTTACACACAATGTATATCTACTTTGTTGTGTTTGGTTAAACAAAAATTCACATAATGTAGCTAAAAAAGCAGTAGGAAAAACTTTTGCTTGGGGAATGACATTCCTCCAGGCTTCGCTCGAAGCAAGTGCCGATATCGAAAATGGCAAAACAATTTTTGCTCGTTATCAGCTACGGAGGGAAACCGCAACACAGGCCGGAGCGTGGGATTATTGTTCACGTAGACGTACTTATAAGGCCTCACGGTTATTCTTAATACGCGACGCTGCATCTCGCGCGCGATAAAAACACCAAGTGTTCGCGCTAATAAACAATAATGACACGTTGAACCAGTTCATGCCGGGCGAGCGCATGGTAATTTGCATGCGCCGTAATTGCGATTCAGCAGCTCGACCGGCACTGCTCCGTCGGCCTCGTGTATCGGCGTCGATATTTCTGACTTACGATCACGGAACTGTGTTTTCCGGCGACATTTCAACGCTTTCAAGCGTTACCACACATTTTCGTGTCGAACCGCTCGAGTTAATAGCTCGATCATGTGCACGGATTCTTGAAAACCCCGTTTGTTCGTGTATTAAGCGCATACGAAAGTAATGGTCGTTGCACTTAAGTTGGTATTGCTGGACCAACATTGGACACAGAAACAAGGAAAATTAGCCGACCGATTGTAAGACAGTATAAAAGTAATAAATCTATTTATCTATCTGTAAAATTAATTAAACGAATATTAAATGAGCTGTTGTAAAAAATAGAAAAAGTTTTATAAGATAAAAAACAATGGGACCATCTGGCATTATTGTGACTCACGAAATTAATCAAGATGCAATTTTTATCAAATGAGAAACGTCACGACGGAAAGTACTTAATCGATTTCGCGATTAAATATTTAATCGTATTAAATCAATGATGTTTATGTTGATGCAGCATTTTGAAATAGAATGTGAATTACAAGTTGAAAGGGATAAATTCCATGAAACGAAAAGTGGAGAAAAATAAAAACTTGAGAATTACTTATATATTCGTGTAATGAAATCAAGAAATTCAGAGAGAATGAAGTTAATGAGTTTAGTTTCTGAGAAGGTTCAAAGTGTATTACCATGAATTATAGAAAAAAAAAGCTATTTATTAAAAGGGGTAAACGTAAGGTTATCATTATCATAAATTATCATTTGCATTTGACAAGCACTATTGGTAGTTATCTAAAGAAAATTAAACAAAATTTGGAAAAGTACGTCGGGATCGCTAACGCATTCGAAAAAAAGATTATATTATCGCTTTTATGGAGTTCAATGTTCTCAGAAAAGATGGCCAAACATTGAAAATGATAGAGGAAACTATTTTGATTGGTTGTTGTTAAACCGACTATATACCAGGTATCAATAAAGATCTTCGACGTGAAAACGGCCATTACTTTTGCATACACCTAATAGCTTCTCATACCGATCATGGTGCACGTTTTACGAGTGCAGGAAGCTCTTCGCCGTTACGAGCAGGAATGGAAGTCCGTTAACGCGGATTAATTATGAATATCGTTTATAGATTTCGATTATGAGTTTCAGGTACTCTATTAATCATTAAAAAGGCTATAAAGCACATATTTATGGACAAAAAAATAAATCAACAGTTATTCTTATCGATCGGAGAGTAAAGACTTAATAATGATCGTGTTAAGCTTGCGAAGCTGTAATCGTGAGTAACAGTGTAAAATCAATGTTTGTTAATTTTGTAAAAGGTGCTTTTGCTATTTTTCTAAGAATCCCACGCATAAAATATAATTATTTTATAATTGAATTATGCTTATTATAATTAAAATAAATAATTAAAACTAATTTTAAATTGACGATAACATAGTTTGAACAAGTGGATCATAATCATTGCCTTAGGATTCAAAATTGGTAATTAAACAAAACGTTTCTTTAAGATATTTTTATTAAACTAAATACTTCTTTTTGTTAAATCAAAATCATAAATATTTGTAATTCTTTTGGTTTTGAGATAACACCTTTAGTTTATATTTTTCCAGGAGTGGAAAGAATTAAAATTGACTGAGAAGTTTTGTTTAATGGATACTAATTTATATGAAATATATAGATTTCTTCTACGTAAAGCTAATACAAAATTTATACAAGAATCCTATGCAAACGTTTCATAATTTGCGAAAGCAGTTCAAGTACGAAGTATAATATTGCAAACATCGTAAAACAAATTTGCAAGTATAATTTAACCATAACTTGTAAACTCGTAATGCTGACTTTAAAATCTAAACCTTCAAAACTTTTCCGTTTCAAATTCAAAATTTCTTTTATATAATAATATACGCAACAATTTATATTCTCAATGTATACAAGAATGAATGATTTTAAATGAAATATTCTATTCAAAAGAAAAATATTTATAGCAGGTTATTAATTTATTTGAAAAATGATTGCCAGAATATTTATATAGTAGATCTGAAGCAGGAATAGACGAATGAATCAAATAAATAATTTTGAAATAATTGTTTGTTTTAAATGACTCTTGCAAATAATCTAACAAACACACCATACAATTTTGGATAATTTTAAGCCATTGTAAGGAAATTTCTCTTTTGAATGTGCTTAACATAGATAACAGATTCAGAAATTATGTGAAAAATTATTTCAGCAAATAATTTTTAACATACAAAGCAAATGCTTATTAAAATACAAAATAAAATACAAAATTATTTCACTTAAGAACCAGATAATGAAATAATTCACATAAAACAACTGCTACGTTAAATAAACTAACGTGTGATTGCTTTGAATCAACTTTCAATCAAAAAGGATGACATAACAATTTGAATTATCATGTGTGAATTATTTTATCCAATCTTCTCGTCCAATCGTGATGTGAAATACCTTTCTCTTGCTAGTGCAAGGGTTAACGCAAAAGTAATACACTTACGGTTACTTACTTATACATCACTGCCACATTTTTGATAAGCTAGATTAATCAGTTCTAACAGGATGTGCCTATAACGAGAGTTCCCGTTAAAGGGTAACTCTTAGAAGCCTAACTATCGTGTTTCACGTACAGTATGTACATTTTCGGACCATGGAACGAAAAAGGAAACAAAATGCGCGGGCGCATCCCGTAAAAGGTCGTTCATGAATATGCATCGCGGGTGCCGAAGAAGCGAAATGAGTAACAGGGGAGGTATATAATGAGAGGCTGATTATGATGTAAGCGGTTTATCCAGGCATAATGATTCGGTGAGCAGATTGCGACCAATGAATGCCCCTCGCTTTCTACCTTTACACCCATTGTCCACCGTATTGTCGGGCAACGCAACACGATTGTTCACGACTCTCCCGATGCCTGTGACCTTTTCCGCATGATATTTATAAGATTTGCATGCACGACGACCGTGACTTCAGGTGAGGTCGTTATGCAAATTGCTCGTCCTTACATTTATTATGCCTGTTAAGTGCCTGCATGCGAGCCGGGATCAGATTTTGGAGGTGTACAACATTATTTGAGAAATGATCGATTTTCAGCGTTGGCCACTTCCAGCAATTTATACGGTGGCCACTTCCAGCAATTTATACGGTAGCCACTTCGAACAAGATTTAAAGGGTTTTACGTTGACGTAGAGAACAGAGTGAAGATTTTGTTGCACTGCAGTTAGCTGTATAGAGGGTGTTTCATTCAAAACTGAATAAAATGGGTATTTGGGATGCAAATACACTTAGCTAGATATTTGAAACAGATATTCAGGCAGTAGTGAAACCTTGAACTTCATGTCTTTTATATTAAATAAATATACCGCAAATATTAAATTAAGGACTGAAATTTTCATTTTACAAGTGTTATTTTGGAATGCAAATACACTTAGCTAGATATTTGAAACAGATATTCAGACAGTAGTGAAACCTTGAACTTTATGTCTTTTATATTAAATAAATATACGGTAAATATTAAATTAAGGACTGAAATTTTCATTTTATAAGTGTTATTTTGGAATACAATTACACATAGCTAGATATTTGAAACAGATATTCAGGCAGTAGTGAAACCTTGAACTTTATGTCTTTTATATTAAATAAATATACCGCAAATATTAAATTAAGGACTGAAGTTTTCATTTTATAAGTGTTATTTTGGAATGCAAATACACTTAGCTAGATATTTGAAACAGATATTCAGGCAGTAGTGAAACCTTGAACTTCATGTCTTTTATATTAAATAAATATACCGTAAATATTAAATTAAGGACTGAAGTTTTCATTTTATAAGTGTTATTTCTGCACTATTCAAATATTTTTAAGATGCACTGTATCTGTTTCTGAAATGTTAGAGAAGAATGTTACTTGTTTGAAAGCAGTGGTAAATATTGGTAAATATTTCTTAAAAATCTTTTTGTACTACAAGATTAATGATACTGTATGTCAATTTTCATTAATGATTGAAACTATCGTTTAATTTCTTGTATTTCTTTTTTACATAATATACTGATTAGCAATGACCAGAGCAATTTTCATCAATATTTTTAATTAATTTTAGGTTAACATTAAATTAGATCCGATTTAAATACGCAGATCTATTTTATGACTGTAGTTAGTTGAACGTAAACTATTGACACAAGGTTTAGTCAAATAAAGTAACTAAAATTTTTGCTACGTTCGCATGGAGGTTTGCAGATGAACAGGAAGGAAATGGTCGTATTTCGAACTGCGATAGGAAAAAATGCGTCTCGAGACGAGACCAAGTCTAATGCTGAATATAAAAATCAACTCATTTTCAAGTAGAATCGTACAATTTCTTATTATAATTAGTTCACGAAAATTATTGAACGAATAAACAAATTTTTAGCAATAAATATAAACACTTATTAGACCAGTGTTTCCCAATCTTTGTTGTGCCAACAACAACCTTTCTAAAGTTTTTATGCCCCCCCCCCCCTATGTAACATACATAATTTTTAACATTAAAAAATTGATTTGTTCACTTAAGAAACATAAATGATAGGTTCTAGGAAGAAATCACTATGAAATTGTTAACAAAACACAGTAAGTAAAATTTCAAAACATATATAGAGTCCATTTTCGAATTGCCTCCCTGTGGGGCGTGGGCCCCACGTTGGGAAACACCGTATTAGACTCTAGGAACATGTATCCTAATATATACACGTGACTAAAGTATACGACATTCAATCAGTTTGAATGTGTTCGATCAGTTTTTCGATATTCACTTGATATTCAAGTTCATTTAATATATTGTTGGCGTAGGATTGTGACATGTTTAACAAGAACGATAACAGTTCGCTTATAAGATTTGTGGGACCGTGACTTGGATTTGCATACTGGGCCGACGTGATATCTTAATCGTGTTTTACAATAAGCCCATTTAAGCTGCATACGAAAATTTGTTTGACAGATTCTTTTATGTCACTCACGTATTTGTAGAATGGTCACGTGAAGATTTGAAAAAAAAGGTACTTGCATTTTAAGATAAACCCATTATTTCCCAAATTAATTTATTAATTTAAATTCTCTGTTCTTTCGTAGGTCGTCTAAGTACCTTTTAATGTTCAATCTGTTACACTGAACGTAACAAAAGCATTATAAATATATTTGGTCGGTCTTTATTTCCTTTGCTCATAATAAATTGTCAATAACACTAAAAGGGCCACATTACTGAAAATTACCTTTTTACGAAATCAATGGGTGCATGTGCACTTAAATGAATTCTGATATCATTTATCAGCACGTGGGCATTATTTAACAAAACTAATTGAAAGTTTTCGATCATTGCCCAGGTGTGATCGATAACGATCATTGGGGCCGTAAAAAGATTTAATGAATTTGGATACTTGTAGCGATAATCCAATACGACTCAGATTGTTAATATCACTTCAATAACTTGTAATGCGTACTCATTTTGTACTGATAATGACTGTGGTCTTTTTATCTTACATTCTCAAGTGTGAAACACAAGTAAAAGTATTTCCGTTTATTTACCTGTTGCATCATCACCTATTACGAAATACGTAAATAATACATATGTTGTACAAGTTTTAGCAAAGTTCCCATATTAATAATTATTTAATTTTCAGTCAACATTTCTCCTTTTTGTTCGTGTTAAATAAACTTCGAAGTCTTTCGTGTGTTTTATATTCCAAAGTATAAATTGAAAGAAATTTTATAAAGACATAAAGAAGCATATTGTACAAAATTTATAGTTTATTATACTAGTTTTGTGTGGAGGTAAATTTTACTACGTTATTCCAATAAACAAATAATTAATTTGCTATTATTGGAAACAGAAATTAAGAATTGTATGTAATAATAGTGAAATAATTGGTACATTAATTAAGAAAATAAATTATTATAAAAATGGAATAAAATTTTGTAATATTTGCTGTATCACGATAATCGATAACAATCAAGAGAACCAATATACTGTTGCTTGCCATCAGATTTATAAGAAATGTAATTTTCTTATCAATTTCTATTTACGTATGCCTACA
Organism: Tetrapedia diversipes; assembly: GCA_033822845.1. NCBI lineage: Eukaryota > Metazoa > Arthropoda > Insecta > Hymenoptera > Apidae > Tetrapedia > Tetrapedia diversipes. Next base: position 75,709 of record JAOPTO010000566.1, on the reverse strand, counting down.
AGTAGTCGACACGTCTTTATGGAATCTTGTTATTCGAAAATTATTCGCAAATCGTTTTCATTGCTCGAACACTGCGCAGGTGGTTCGATACTATACCCAGACAAAGGAGAAATTAAAAGATCACGCAAGTGATAATAGCACCTAAGCTTGGTAGATAAGGTTGGATAATTGAGTGCTAATGTACCTAAATGATCCAACAACGGTCTGAGATTTTACCGCTCAAGTGTGCTTCTAATATTGGCTTCTAGTAATTTTTTCGATTTTCAATTGACGTGGTCCCTTGCACGTGTGTCCAAGATGTGTATTTGTTCATTATCAAATAACCGTAAATTGTTCACAGTAATGCGCAAAAAGTTCAGTATTTATTACTAGCTTATTTGCAACAAATGATAAATTTATAGGTCTTTATAAAGATAAATTTTACTTTGAAAGTTTTATTGTATTTTCATATATTACGTTCATTTTATACTTTTGTGAATATTCAAATTTCCTAAAAATATACGAAATTCCACTGTAGACTGAGGATTTTCATGCAAACCAAAATTTATGCAAGTATAGCTAAAGAAACACGTCGTAGTGTACTTCTTCATTTTCAAATTGCAGTAAATGCCATTTCGATGCTATATTTGAAACTTAATATTATTAGATTTCGCTAAATTCCGTGTTTTCTTTAAAATAAAATCTTGGCATCCAGGGCAAGACACTCTAACTTTGCCTGACAGTGAATGGGTTAAACGTGTAATTCTATAATAAGTAGGATTCAATCGTATCTAAATCTATGAACCTATCCTATCCTTTAATTCATTTCCCCTGCTGCCAATTGACCATCTATATATAAATGAATATGTGTCTGTCTATCTGTCTGTGCTCGATAGATTCAAAAACCATACATCCAATCGCCGTGAAAATTTGGGTAATTATTAGGTATATTCCTGGGAAGGTTTTTGAAAAATTTTTTTTTAAATCAGAGTTATGGTTCTAGGTGCTCCCGAACAAATATCCCCAAAATATCAAAATAACATTTAATTTAGTAATATTTGTTAAAAGTGTAACGATGAATAAATTGAAAAATTAAATTTTTACTCATGAAATTTGCTCATAGAATTTACTTTTATAAAACAAAGTATTTATATATTAAGGAATAGGTATACATAAAAAAAGAATTTGAAATCGCAGAACTGAGAGGGAAATAGATTTGGGAATATTTGTATCACTTTATCAATAAAACTCGGCAAAAGTTGCTGGGAATAATAGTAATTATTTTTGCAAATTTTACTCGCTAAGTCCGAAACCTAGTATATATATATTTAAAATAGTTTGATAGTAACAACTTAATAATATATAAATGCACACACTTGGGTTAATAAGAAATATAATGGGTTGTGCAACTAAGTTCTCGCCGTTTTTAAAAATTTTTTTAAAGTTTAATTTTTAATAAAAATTAACCACTAATTAATCAATAATATATTCTCCCTTATTGTTTACAACTTCTTCCCAGCGATCAACAAGATTTTCAGGATTTTTCGTTGGTAGAAATCACCCGATTTCGACTCCAACCAAGCTCTCGATTCTGCATCAGTATTGAATAAAACTCCGCGCATAGCACTTGAAAAAGATCGAAAGTGGTGGAAATCTTCTTTCTCTTTAAAAAAAACGACGGGAACTTAGTTATCAACCTAATATATGGGAAATTTCTTACTTTATTATTTAGCAGAGTGGATGGTAGGGCTCAAATGTACGTAAAACAAAGCGAAGTCCTTAGATAATATTAAATATTTAAAATAGTTTAATAGTAACAACTTTAATAGTATCTAGCTTAATAGTGTAAACAACTTTTCAACTTAACATAACTTCAACATTCTCACTTTTTTCACGAACACTATCTTTTTGTCTCGCGTTTGCATTTTCCCTGTCATATATTCTTCCAAACACTCATTTCCTTTCTTTCTAATTCTAAACCTTTCTCACCCGATGCATTCGGTCACGTTCATAGTATTTTTTTTCTTTAACACTATTCCTACCACGACTGGTCAAATGACCGTTTTTAAAATTCCAGTTAAAATCTCCTACATATAACGTAATTGAATCGCCTTTAAACTTTACGACCTTTCCTCAAATACAGGGTGTTCGGACAGTCCTGGGCTTAAATTGAAAGAGTAACTCACTGAGACATTCTAAGACGAAAATCAAGAGTAACGATTTTGCGTTTGAGGCTTTGTTTGCGAGTTATAACTAGTTAAAGATATCGTTTAATCCGGACCGTTCGACGCTTGAGCATCACTGTGGACTCAGCGACGTTACCGACCGAGTTGCCTCGGTTACCCGCTCTCAAGAGTCGAACGGTCCGAATTAAACGATATCTTTAACTAGTTATAACTCATAAACAAAGCCTCAAACGCAAAATCGTTACTCTTGATTTTCAGCTTAGAATGTCTCAGGGAGTTACTCTTTCAATTTAAGCCCAGGGCTGTCCGAACACCCTGTATATGTATAATACATTTTTCAATATTCACTTCTTTTTTCATTGTTTATTTTCTGAGGAAAGTTTTTAGTCTGTCTTACCTATCACGATCGGTCATATGACTGGTCGCGGTAAGAATAGGTATACGTGAAGTGTCGGTAGGAATAGTGTTAACCCCTTGACATACAATGACGAGTCTGACTCGTCATTCATTTTACGGACCACTGTAGACTTTGACGAGTCAGACTCGTCAAGCGCTTTTTTCGGCGGACGCCGTGCAGTATACAATTAGATTACATAGTTGCTTCACTCGTGCGTCGATTATTATTTTTTAATATTATTTAGATGTTCTTTATTAACATCAATCTGAATGAAAAATCCAAATTTCAAAATAAAATATACTCTTTCTCAGCCTTCACGTAACCGTTCAGTTGAGCGAAATTAAATGGTACTTTTCGGTCGCATCAAGTTCCATTTAATTCGTATGTCAAGAGGTTAAAAGCCGGAATTAGTGTCATACAGGGAAGCAAATATGAAATAGGAAGTGCAATTAGAAATGTAGAAAATAACATTGATTATAAAATTGTAAAATTGTAAACTGGAACTATCCTAAGTCCCGTAAACCTAGTTATCAATATCACTAATCCCACGATTTCATTGCTCGGTAATTAAATGACGAAGAATCAGGTATCGTATGCATCGGTGCGGCATTCGCGGACGTGCTTTCCTGAATGCGAAACGACGATCGTACACGGGGATTGATTTTCGATTTGATCGAATGCAAAACTGCATACTAAACCACGCTCGTAAACCTATATTGGGTTCACGTAACGAGCACCGAGTTATTTATAGTAAGTGGAGGGAAAAATATGATTTTTAATAGGTGGACAATAATAACAAAAACGATAAACCACTGTCTACACGATAACTGTTACGATGATTATAATCCGATAAAATTATATGTACGGTAGATATGTCTCGAGTTTTAACACTATTCCTGCCGACACTTCACGTGTACTTATTCCTACCGCGACATTCCCACGTAAGAGAGACTACAAATTCCTTTCAGAAAATAAATATTGAAAAAAGAAGTGAATATTAAAAAATGTATTATACGTATGTTTCAGGAAAAGTCTAAAGTTATAAAGGCGATTCAATTATGTTGTGTATATGAAATTCTAATCAAAATTTTAAAAACGGTCATTTGACCGATCGTGGTAGAAATAGTGTTAATAAGTTTGAATATTTATTAAATTTCTGCGATTTTTCGAATTTTTTAATTATTATACACTCTCAAGATATTTTATTACAATATGTCATCGGTAAGGTGAAAAAGAATATTTGTAGAAATGGTTTTTTCAAGAAACGACCATTTTCAGAAGACAAAGAAAACTGATGGAAAAATTGTAAATTTAATTTTGTTTTTCTACTTATTTATACAATATATATCTTGTGTAATGTTTCACATTTACATTACGTTAAATGTGTTGACGATTATGAAAGTGGTCTAAGTGAGTGAAAAATTTGAAAGAAATTATTTCATTGCTGGCACGAACGGTAATGCTTTTACTGTTACTGTATTAAAAATGGCCAGAAACGAAGTGACCAAGTTTTTGCACCAGCCCTCGACTGTTTCCCAACAAGTTTTGATACGTACTCGCGATTTTAGGTGCTTCTGTACTCACGGAGGCGACATTCCTCGATTGTGTGGTGTTTAATACGACTCGAGGGAGCGATCGTTTCGTCTTTCGAACACGTGTGTTCTTATCAGTGGTCATTTTTTTCTCAGGACACGATAACAGTACTTGCAAAGCGTAATTTCCGTTCGCGGCTTTTCGAGGAAACTTCGCAATATGAAGTTATATTATTCGTTGCGACATGCTTACTGGATGGTACATTTAATTCTCTTGCTTTCACCATGTTCGCTAGTTACTTCATGGTATTTAATATTGAAAATACGATGTCCCATGAGAGTTATCATCGCATAGAAAATCATACATTTTTTTGTCTGGTATTATAATCATTATATTTCAATCGCTTCATTCATTTCCTTGCCTAACATCTAATATAACGTATCTTGAAAGTGGTCTGAAATAATTACTTTTTTAATTCATTTCCTTGCCTAACATTTTGTATAACATATCTTTAAAATAATGCAAAGTAATTACTTTATTTTATACATCTCTTTGCCTAATTATTATTTAAATTTCAGATTACGTAGAACATCAAAGTGATATAAAAAATATTAAGCCTCTTAATAGAATATACTGAATCTTACTTCTTTATCCATACATTAAAGAGTCAAAAATACATATTTTCGGTAAAATTATTTTATGACATTCCCTGACTTTGATCGCAATTACTCTGTTTGATTACAATCGAATTAAATTTAATCCAACTTGCTCACGATTATAACTATAACTACTAAAAAGAACAAAAAACAATGCGATCAATGGTAACTTTCAATCAGTGCATTCCCTTATTATTTCTTTTCCTTTACTTCCAATTTCGAAAACAGTGAAAATACAAGAATCTACAAGGACGTTTTAAGAATAGAGCAACGTTTGGAATGCAACAGGGTTATGTAATAACGTCGAAAATATCGTTGTCACGCGAAAAAGCCGTGGAACACGGCTTAACGCGGCGGGCAGCGTGAAAGGGGTACGCAATTTCTATGTTTTTGTAGAAACCGCAAGTGGAGTCCGCGGCAACGATCCGGCGCACCTGCGTTTCGTTTCGCATGATATCACAGCCATGCGATAAATTTTCATTGCCACGCGTGTAGGAATAAACTTTTATTGACCATTGAGCGGTTTGAATTTAAACTCGCCGCCGTCTGTGCGCGCGCGCACGAGCGTATCCGCGCGAGAGCCACGCACACACGTATTCACGTGTGTGTCGGGTGCAAAGCGTCTATGAACGTTCAACGAGTTATCATTTAAGGAAAATGTCGTTTACGTTTACGTTCGTGATTACGTAAACGGGCTGAATCGAGAAATTTGATGAAATTTATCGTTTATTGTGACGGAGGTTTGAATCAGAAATTTGTAGACGCCGAGTTTTTCGTTTGTTCGTATCGTAAAGGTATGCATTGTCGAGTGGAATAAGAGGTGATGTTGGAAACCTTTCAATCAAATTAATCCAAGAGATGGATTATGGAATTATGCTTTCTTATATTCCACGTTAAAGTGTTAGTAATTAGAATATGTTTATGTTTTGTAGGTTAGGAATAGTAGTTATTAATTGAAAAATAGACGAACTGCATTGGCTGTAGAAATACTATGCCTTTAAAATGCCTTGTATAAAATATCTTTGTATGCTTTATGTTGAATTTAAAAATCTGTCTGTTTGTTGTTTTATATAGAAATATCGTCTATAAATCGTTTCAGGTTAAAGATTTAAAGAAATGTTTAGCAATTCATATAACATTAGCAGAAATCAAGAAATCGTAACACTTGAATTTCTTTTGAACATGGCATAACATATTATGTAGCCTTATACAGATTATACTTACATAAATATTTATAGTATATTGATGATTTCTTAGCACCATTATCTAAAAAGTATTCTGAAAGTACGATAATATTGTATAGCTTTTTATGCGATTTATAATTAAGTTAAATATATCTTAGATTACTGCAACTTGTATTATTCTAATGAATCGAAACAAGCATTTTCTAAACATCTTATGTAAGGTGCGTTTAGAAAAATGTTCACATGCTAAGAGCTATTTGAATTTCTAATGAGGGAAAGAGCGGTCATCATTAGCGCGACAATTACTACGACGTGTTAAGTCGAACGCATCAAGCCTTGCTAAAATGTATGTAAATTCTCATAAAATAAAAAACGTTATGTACCGGGTAGTAACTTTTGCGTTTTCCAAATTTTTAGACATACAAGCCGAATATTATTCAGTACATAAAAAAATATTCAATTTTTAGTTTCAGTGTCATAGTTTATGAAACAACTGGTAATCTAATATAACTATAATGTAATACTGAATAATAATGAATTTTATATTCATACTTTTTAATTTCAATTTTAATTTTAACTTCAAATATTTTACTTGTTTTTCACAAAAATGCAGAAGTTATGTTAAAACACTTGATAATGTGTATTTCCGAAAAACCATTTACAAGGACTTTTTGAGGCCTTGATCGCAATCAAGGAAGATGCGTGTATGCATTTTTTTAAATCATCAATGATAGGAATCCGCCTCAGAATTCATGCACGCATCGTGTCGCAACGTCAGCGGCTTACCTTGAGGACTGGAACCGTGATTTCCGTGGCGTGACAGAAGGACGTAAAGCTTTTTTCCGTGATTCTTCAGTGGTTTTTTTTTCAAAGCTGGATAATCGACCAGATACCTCAAGGACATGTGTTTGCTGTTACGAATACAAATAATTTACGTAATTCAGAAATTACACTACGTTGATATGAATTAATTTCAACAGAGATGGAGCTTTCGAAAATCATTATATTAAAAAGTTACCTTTCTAATTAGTTGATTCATAATTACGCTTTATAATTGTTCTTTAATACGGATAAGGTTTTTTCGACTAAAGCTTCTGGCAGGAAATTGCTACAACGAGCGGCATCTTTAGCGAAATTTAACAAATATTCATTTCCGCTTTAGACAATCCAATTAGAGACATCATACATATTATACCGATATGTCATTACAGAAATGGGATGTAGAGTGTAGCGTCATCTAATGACCACCATGTTAAATCAATTAACATATTTTATAAAAAGATACAAATTTCTCTGATTGTAGTCAAGATTTTTGTACTTTTATGAACTTAAATTGAAGTTTAAAGTATGTTGAATTTAGTACTATTTGCTTTAGAAGCTACTTTTAGTGTGATTTTTCACACTAAAATGTGAAAACTTAACGAATCAGGTATAAACAATAAATTAGAATCAATATTGAATTAAAAATCTTGATATTGTATTTTATAAATGTTATATGAACCTATAAAAGTATAAAAATCTCTTCTAAAATGGGAGAAATTTTAAACTTGTTTTAAATAAGTGAAATTCGTACCGCAGACTGTGGTTAGGTAGCGTCATTATGTCCATGAGGAACCTCTTTTTCGTTAATTACACTTATTAGCAAATAAAAACGAAAATTGGAAGAAAACGAAATAGATATTACTCCAAGAGATTAATCCTTTGATTCCAGCACTTTAGATCTTAAAAACGTAGCTTGAACTCCGCCAGATTTGAATCTTTGTTGTTTTGCGTATGACTCGTATATAATGTCGATTAGTACAACCGTTCCACCATAAGATGGTTATAGTGTTTCAGTAGCCATGAATCGATGAAATATTCAAACTCTAAAGAGAATAATTTAAAATTTTTCGCCTCATTTGCTAATTAAAAGCGTTAATTAAGAATTATAGCAATTTCGGACTATGTGGCGCCATCTAGCGGTGACAAGTAGTACTATCGGGAATGTAATTTCTGTTATTACAAGGAATATCGTAACAAAATTAATGCCAGAAGATAGTGTAGGAGCTAACAAGAAAGAAACATGCAAAAATGTCCAGAAATTTTAGTGGTAAATGTGTTTTTTTACGAATTGAAATTTTGATCAGTTTACGGACATAGAAATGCTAGCGGCGCGTAGCGGTGAAACAGTGGTACTAACTGCCCATATACCTGTCATATGGTGAAATACATTTTCAAATTTCTTGGCATTTAGTACATGTTTCCGAACCATTCGTGTTACCAATTAAAGAGTCGACACTGTAGAATATGGTGTACTCAATTTATATGAATTCTCCCGTTTGTGCAAATAATGTGGTCGTTTATTGTTGATCAGAGGTGAGTGTTTACAATACAGATTATACGGTTTTCGCTTTCACAACAAATAGCCTTATGGAGTTATATCAGTGACTATCAGTGACTATCTACAGATCTTTTTCCCTATTTCTTTCTTATTACGACATACACATTCCTCTCATATCAATTTTATTTGGTTTCTTGTGATAATAATAGGGACTGTAATCCAAATAGTACGTCGGTATCGCGCGATGGTATCAAAAACGCGGCAGCATGCAATCGCTTTTAATTAATAAATGGAGCAGAAAATTGATACAGCATTGTGTAGGAATTGATTGTGAGGTCCTGTCCTTTAATTTAAGACTTGGAAAGTTTATAAATATTATCTATCAGCTGAGAAATTTGAAAATTTATTTTTACGTATGATAGGTATATGGTCAGTTAGTACCAGCAGTTAACCGCTAGATGGCGGGACGTGGTCCGAAATTGCTGGAATTCTTAGTAAACTTTTTTAATTAATAAATGGGCAGCAAATTAACACGGCATTGTTTAGAAATTAATTGGGAAGTCCTTTGCTTTAATTTAAGATACGGGAAGTTCAGAAATATCATCTATAAGCTGAGATATCAGAAAGTGTATTTCACCATATGACAGGTATATGGGCAGTTAGTACCACTGTTTCACCGCTACGCGCCGCTAGCAATTCTATGTCCGTAAACTGATCAAAATTTCAATTCCTAAAAAAACACATTTACCACTAAAATTTCTGGACATTTTTGCATGTTTCTTTCTTGTTAGCTCCTACACTATCTTCTGACATTAATTTTGTTACGATATTCCTTGTAATAACAGAAATTACATTCCCGTTAGTACTACTTGTTACCGCTAGATGGCGCCACATAGTCCGAAATTGCTATAATTCTTAATTAACGCTTTTAATTAGCAAATGAGGCGGGCAATCGGAACAATATTGAATAGAGGTTCATTCTGAGGACTCGTACTTTAATTTAAGCCCTGAAAAGCTATGTGAATAATTAGAAATTGGAATGCTCCTTGTGTGTATAACGTGCCTACAAAATGGTGCGTTATCATTTAAAAAAGCCTATTCGTAGTATTTATTTATGAATTAATATTCTTGTACGATACCATTTAAATTACACTCTTTTTTCTTCTGTCGATTATCTTAAGATTTTAAATGAAATGAACAATTATTTGAAGAAAACGTTTTTACCATTTTCCTTTTGCATAGCGAAGTATAAGGAATCGATGAGGTTTATTAGTTTGCTTGATTATTTGCTTTGATTGATAAACTCTTGCTTTTTCACGAATTCGAGGTCTGAGAATGCTGTTTTATACTGCAGTAATATGTTTATAATTTTTTTAACCGTTGTTGATGATTATTATTATGTCATACCAATGACAAGCTTCGTTGAAGTATATAGTTATTTAATTATGTAGATTATTTATTAATTATTATTTAGTTATGTAGGTTATTTATTAATTATTATTTAGTTATGTAGGTTATTTATTAATTAGTATTTAGTTATGTAGGTTATTTATTAATTATTATTTAGTTGTGTAGGTTATTTATTAATTATTATTTAGTTGTGTTGGTTATTTATTAATTATTATTTAGTTGTGTAAGTTATTTATTAATATTATTTAGTTGTATAGGTTATTTATTAATGTTACTTAATTATGTAGGTTATTTATTAATTATTATTTAGTTATGTTGGTTATTTTTTAAATGTTTATAAATTATACATATAATGAAGAAAGATGTGCCATTAGTACATTTCATTTGTAATAACTTTATTAATTTTTATCAATTGCTTCCCAAGTAAGATGTAGTCACTAGTTTGGAAATATAAGTTCTTAATTAAAATAGAAACCTTCTGTCTTAGACGAAGTTGAATTTACTTTTACGTGAGGATAGAGAAACGGTCGGAAGATGTAGAGGAACATATGATTCATAAAATTTGAGAGGTGGTTTGTATTGACACACGAGGATCTTAAACGATCCGCCCATCCTCGGTCGATTTGTAAGTGGAACAAGATATATTATTTTAGTTTCAGGTTTACACAAAAGGCCCTTCGTGCTGTTTATTTAACTTGACGTTCTTTATCCTCCTTTCCTTACCGTGTCCTTCCTCTGTTTCCATTCCGGAAGCTGCACAAATCTTTTTTAACGGCGCTTCGATGCTTCCGAGAAATTAATATTTATGAAATTGGACGGAATGCTATTGTTTCGTCACTGATTTTCTAGAATATTTGGTTTCTAAAAACTTTTGATTTCATGTGAATTTTTTAACAAACTCCAGTACGTAATTTTGAATATAATATTCGAATTTTTATTAGAAGAATTTATTTTTATTAGAATAACAAGTTTTACACGATTCTAGATAGAGATTTATGATTAATATCTTCGAAAGTTATTGCATTATTTGTATTTTAATGTGTATTTTAATATAAGTAGACTTTTAAATTAATTTTAGTATTGATCGTTCAACTGTAGGATTAAAAAATTGGGTAAAATTTTCAATTTTTGCTGTTAACAAGACTAGAATTTTTTCATATTGTTATGAAAAAATTGATTAACAAGAATCGATAATTGTATGTTTATAACTATAGAAATACTTTATTGGACTAGTTCTTACGCTTTGGTTGTAATAGTAATGTTTTACAATACCTGTAGATATTATAATAATAGTAATTGGTGTGTAAACATTAATGAGTGTATTAATAAATAGTAAGGCACTCTGAAATAAATATAATATTCTGTGGTTATTCATTTGGTACCGTTGCACACGAAGAAACTTCTTATTCGCTAAAAGAACGTTCTTCTTTCATTTTCTCGACGAAAAAGCTCCGACGCTTTCGTTGCACAGAACTATCAGAAGTACGAAAGCTGCGGCTCGTGATTGTGACGCATTGACATGCTTTGGTGGCCGGGATGATGAAAATTTTGAATCTCATGGGTTCCCTGCTGACCACGGTACTGATTAGAATTCGATGACGTTGACGACGACACGTTGCAACTGTTGTTCATCAGCATGGAAGCGTTGCCACCTTGAAGGGCAAACGGCCATGACTGAAACAAGTACCGTAAAAAGTTTGTCAATGTTCCCTTTGAAACATTTTGTTCGTTTCTTCTTTTAGAGATAATTTTAGAAATACTTCAGAAACATCTCTTACGTTATATTTATTTCACGATTCATCGTTGAAACTCACAAAATCGATCGAATAATCCCGGGTATCTTTTATCAAATCCAACTTTAGATTTAATATTCAATTATTCTGCTAATAAGTAGTTTGTTTTCCAAGTGTTTTGCTATTGTATGTATAATGAAGAATAATACTTGATCAAGTTTGTATTATAAATTTTTGTTTAAATTGTAGATGGAAGGAGTTAATCAATTCCTCATTCATATTATCATATTTAAAATTTTTAAATAATACAACTAATAATAAAGGATTATTTTTCTTTAAATTACCATCATTTTCATATCATAAGAATACGTTAGGTGAATGCAAAAGTTTTTCCGATTTTCATGTTACATACAAGGAATTTTCTTTTTCTAAATCATTCGTGTTCAAAAGACATATTCTTGTCATGAAGTTGTTTTATAATTATAGAGATATTCTGCTTTAATAATAAAAAACAAGTAAGGGTATTAAAATTAATTATAACATTCTTGTTATTTAAAACTGACGGAACTTTTGCCTCCATCCGTTTGTAATAAAAGATCTTTTAAGTGTTTTTATCACGTTATATGTAATTAATTCTTAACGCAATGCAATAATAGTCTGGCAATGCAAGAGGAATAGGACATCGTTCTTCAAATAACGGAACTAACTTAGAATTAATGGTAGAAAAGGGTGGGTGGAGGCTTTGAGAGTGATTCGATCCACCTGGAGAGATGTAAACAGAGAACGTGTCTGCGAAGACGACGTTGTGACGCCGACTGGATCCACCTGGATCTTTTGTTATTTCACAGGCTTGTGATCGTGATACTGAAAATTGCAATTATACGAAAAACCGTTCAGAAACATCTTTCCTCGCTTACTTCTGAAGTTGTTTTCGATGTTTTTTAGTGTTTCAGAAATATCGCAGTACATTAATTTTTAATCCTTACAGAATAGTGTAACAAATATTTGAATTTTAAAATAATTAATTGTAATTTATGCTTTAAATTTTCAAGTACTGAGTACTAAATACTTAACAATAATGACAAAATTAAGAAAAATTCACCGAGTTGTAATGTAAACATTTTCAGAACTCTGTCTGTTTTGAATTTTTAAATAAAATATTATATTTTTTACAACAGAGTTTGATAAAACCGATGAGAAACATTATTGCAATGGTTCTTTCATAAGTAGCTAAACGAATTACATATATCGTTGATTATTGAATTCATGGCTAATATTTATTAATACTTATACTCTTAGCTTTATTTAATTGTATTAGGAAACTGACAAACACTATAAAGCTCAAGTAATTTGAATTTTGCAACGAAGAAAAGCAATTGCATAGAGAAAGAAGCAAATACAAGGAATACAAGAGAAGAAAATGAAGAGTATAATCGAACTAAGAATAAGCAATAACAATTTAATTAACATAAACATTATTCGAGTTATTCCTTTAATCGACAACAGCTTATGCTGCCTGCACAAAAATTGTGATAGCATACCCTTTTGATAAATTTACTAAAACTAATGCTCATACTACTGTACCAGTACACGTATAACGGTAGAATGAAAAAGACCTTGTTCGTTAGAAGTTTAAAGTCAAAACAACTTAATTGGATAATCGAAACACAATAAGTGAATAAGTTAATCAATTAACTAGGCTTAAATCATGCAAATACTTACCAGTGCCAAAGATAGCGACCTGGTTGTCTCCGAATGGGTTTCACCATCATCCCTGAGGACCGCTCGAAGATGAGCGATGTAAGTAGCCGCAAGACGAAGAGTATCCAGCTTGCTGAGCTTCGTGTCGGCTGGTACCCACGGTAAAGTGGTCTTTAATCTGCAAAACGCCTTGCTGAGCACCCTCATCCGAGCCCTTTCCCTTGCGTTTGCCGCGTTTCTCGGTGCACGACCATCCAAATCATCCTTGCTATATTTTTCGTCCGATCCGAATTCCTCTTCGTCGGCTTCTAACGTCGGCGTCGAGGCGCGTCGTTTGCGTGGCATCCTCTGCAATTATTTCATTGCACCGTGTTACACATCAATTTTCTTCGAGTCTCCCAGACAACAATGTCGTAACGTGCTATTTTTGTCGTTGTAATTCGTGTGAACGAGAAATCATCGGTACAGAACTTTCTGAAGGGATCCCGAAGGAAAAGGAATCTTTAATTTATCGCACAGGACCCGAAGAAAGCTGTTTCTTTGAAACGAAAGAGGGACCACAGACTTTCGTCGAACATATTGTTCTCCAATAATTGGCAGAAAGTAGAGGAAAGGATTGAAACGAGATTCTAGGGTATCGAATCCTCTTCAAATTCGTAGGATACTTTGCAAGGATGAAAGACGAAGGAACACCTCACCTTGGTCCTCCTTTCGACGAGCTTGATTTTTTCTTCGACTCGTATTATTGGAATGTCACGATAGGTCGCGACGCTCGCGCGAAACTAATTGTACGTCAAAATTCTCGGCCAAGAAGAAGAAGAGGACGAAGAGAAGGATGCTGAGAGGAGAGATGAGAGAGAGAGAGAGAGGACAGAAAAAGAGCATTGGCAGAGAAGAGGGAGAAATTCGGGACGCCTCTGAAAATCGGGCGGAGCTTTCTGAACCAGCAGAAACGTCTTCCTCTGGCTTGGCCACGTCCTCCTCCTCCGTTTTTCCTGAAGCTTTTCGTCCAATCGTTTGGTTCTGCGTCATCTGCAGCCACCTGGTCCATCCTTTCCTCTTCTATCCTCCTTTGAAACGCGTATCCACGAATAGCACTTTTTTCCGTACGGAATTGACCTTTACTCGGAATGTTTTTCTTCCGGATATCCGTCACGTTTCTTTAACTTGTTATTGTCTTCTAAAGTCCTCTTCTGATAAAATTAAACGACTCGATTGGACATAATCGAGAGCTTATCTCAACAACAGCAAGCGTGATCACTGAACTGCGGATTTTTATGCAAATCCGATTTTTTGTAAACACAACTAAACGGATGGAATCTAAGCAGGTTGTTTCAGTCCCTAAATATTGGAAGGAGTACATTGTATAATTAAAAATATATACATTGAATATTTTATTTAGTGTACATTATATAATTTTGCATATTATTTACATGTCTGTATTTTCTGTAAATGCATAAAAACTGGCAATTTAGTGATTACGGATTTTCAAGTTAAATGTAAAAATCAAATCTCTTTAATTTGCTAGAATGCATTTTATATAAAAGATTTACTTTTTACACGAATTAGTTATCATCCATAAATTTTTTATTATTCAACTATTTTTCCTCATTTAAGGATTTAAAATAGGAGGAAAGGATCTATTAATCCAGTTAAAATCCTTATGAATGAGCTGTCGACTATTTCGTTGAAAGGAGGATTCGAAATGGATCCTGTAATGTGAGATTTGCGGTGACCCTGCTAATCCTACTTAATATCTTGAAGCAGGAGTTGAATTATTGCTTGACAAATTCGTGAAAGTTCCTCCGCAATTCGAGACCTTTCCGTGTAATTGGCCATGTTCCCTTCTAAAGTTAGTTGTAACTCAGTATTTTACATGCGTAAAACATTCAAGGAACATACAAATTTATGTGTAATCAAATTTCACAAAGAACATTGATGCATATATTCATTTTCTTAGGTAATTGTTAAATAATTTTTTACAAAAATTGAATTATTATTACAAAAGAATGTTTAGGCAAATGATATTAAGTTTGACTATTAATTTTTTTAATAGAAATTATATGAACTATAATAAATATTTGTTTTAGTTAATATAAATTTACGCGAATGCAAAACAACGTATGCTTTTTTACATAAATTAATAATGTTTAAATAATGTTTAAATTGAAAAATGATATTTAGGTAGGTGTTTAAAAATGGTAGATATACAGTTATGGAAAATCTTATTTGAAAGAGGGAAATTTTCAGTTATTCTACGGATATACATTTAATTGCCTATAGATGTCGACACTGCAATTGTCTAAGTGAACTTAAATTTATTTACGAAATTGATAAAACATTATCTATTTGAATAAATACGAATCTTTTACTTTTCATTTAATCCCTATATATTTATTTTTACATTAATATAATACATAATATATATTATTGCAAATTTTATCAGGTTGCAACGTAGTTCACAGTTTTATAAAAGAAGGCGCTCGTTTAGCAAATAAGAATGGCTGACGATGTACATCGAACACATTTGTGAATCGTGGGTCGGTTCGTACTATTCGGCCGTTAATTTTTCGCGTTTTTCACACGTGTGTGGTGTTTCTTTCAGTTGTTTATATAGCATTAACAATCTTTGTTTGAACTTTATCAATGTACAGTGAGTAGGTAACGCACTATAACTTAAGAAAGACATATTGAATATTCTAACGAAAATTCCGGAAGTTGGTTCGTCGTGTAACTGAATTTTCGGTATAAAAGATTGCGCCTTTTGAGAAAATACGTAAGTACTAAAATAGCAAAGATCAATAAATATTATTGGGTTCGAGTTTTATGCAGAATTGTGTACTTCAAAGAGGTTAGGTTTCATATTTGTATACGAAACATGATGAAGTGCAATATTTTGAAAACAATAATTGTTTACGTGTTATCTAATTATAAGTTGTGATTAATGAATGATATATGAAGATGAATGGAATCTTTAAATTAAGTATATTTCTTTAATTTTACTTTAAATAATGTAAAAGTTCAAATTTTTTGTAAAGTTTTTGTTAATACAGTGAAATCGTAATGAAATACATCGAATTAATTTTAGTTGATTCATAACAATTGTATGATATTCCTTTATAGTTATTTCAGAAGTAAAATCTTAATTAACTATGACTGAAGAGCACCAGTTGCCTTCCGATTCTGATGAAGATGACGAGGATTATATCCCTGATGGTGCTGATAGTGAGCCTGTATCTGAAGTAGAATCTGAAGGTGATGCAGAGAGTGGTCCAGAAGATGAAAATGATGAAAACAAAAGAGAAGTTGTAAAAAAAAGAGGAAAGAAAGGAAGCAAGGGTACAAAATCGAAAGTCAAAAAACGTAGAAGAACAGGGAAAAAGCTAAAAGATGAGACTGAAGACAAAGAGGAAGAAGAACAAGAAGAGCAACCTAAAGAGAAAAAACAACTTTCTGAAGAAGAGGAGAAGAAGAGAGCAGACTCGCTTTGGGCTGATTTTATGAAAGATACAAGTAAATAATTTAAGCTAAAAATATTAATTATTATCTGTTGTGAGTTTATGTTACTGTTATTTTATATATTTTTGTATTTTTTATTTGTTTGTTAAAGCAACTGTACCTAAATCCAATCCACAAAATACAATAAACAAATCAAAAGAGAAATCACCTCCTATAGAAAAACCAAAAGTAGAAGAAAAAGTAAAAATAACTAAGGTGTTTGAATTCGCTGGTGAAGAAGTAAAGGTGGAAAAGGAGGTGGCAGTAGATTCAGCAGAAGCAAGATTATCATTATCTTCGACTGATAATCCTGAGAAAACAGGAAACTCTGCTGCTCCTACAGGAAAAGGATCTGGAAAAGGAAGAGGTTTCAAACGGGCTGGTTTAGGAGGCATTTCTTCTGTTCTTGGTCAGCTAGGGAAAAAAGCGAAGATAAGTACACTAGAAAAGTCGAAGTTAGATTGGGACAATTATAAGAAGGAAGAAAACTTGGAGGAAGAAATTACTACCCATAATAAAGGCAAGGATGGGTATTTAGAACGTCAAGACTTCTTACAGAGAGCAGACTTACGTCAGTTTGAAATTGAAAAGCAATTACGTAACGCCAATAGACGCAGTACGCGGTGAATTTGTTTTCATGTGTCCATATGTCTGTCCCCTAAAAATGAGTACCAGAAGTGGTATTAAGAGAAATACCTTCTTAAACTTGCCACTTGTCGGCGTTTATAACACATATGTAATCGTATTCTTCAGACTCGTATATCTCGTATCACGTGCAAAAATATGATTGCCTCGCTTGGCTTATCAGTCGGCTGAATCTGTTTAGAGAACGGTTGGGAGCCAATTTTGTGAGAAGAGACTGATCATTCCAGTGTATAATATAGGAAATTATGTAATAGTTTAATTTACCATCTGCGAGCTTTGTCTCGATCCATTATATTACAGAACTTCGCATCGAAGCAGGATGTTTTGAAGCTTGATGCTTCAGAGACCGATGATATATATTCTAACGATAAACAAGCTTCAGAAATGATTTTATTCCGTTTCACCGGAGAAAGGATGATTGACGCAATATAAATAGTGTAGGTATTTAATAAAATGTTGTTTGAATGTTGAATGAGTACATACGAGTACGTGTCGTAGAAATAATCATGACATTTTTTTTTTGTTTCTTCATTTACGATCACTGCCTTGGGCGAGTCACGTGAAACATATTATATTTATAAACGAAATACACGAAACAGAAAACAGATGGGAGATTACAGTAGCCGTTTTATATTTTTTCAGCTGTACCTATATTAATAATATTTACTCGCAAAACTATGCCATTACATATCTGCGTAATGTAACGTTTCATTGTAGTTCAATCGCTAGTAAAAGTTCATCCGAAAAATTTTCAGAACTCAGGTTTGCACGGTTCTCAACATACGTGTAAAATGGATATCTCACTGATGTGTATAAGACTTCTTTGTGTTTATGGACTATTTAATATCGTAAAAAATAAATGATAAACGTTAATATTCAAACAACCATTTCATGTTCATATCTTTATGTATTGTATCTTAACTTGATAGCATTGTATAATTGTGACACGGTCATATGGATTTGTGACAAAAAAACCATGGAACAGATTGTTTATTGTTCTTGTTGTTTATGTTGTATACTTTGCTTGGTGATGTACTTTGTTTTCTTTTACCACGAAACAGATCTTTAGCTGATGAAATGTTCTGCAAAAAGTGATTCTCATCGGGCGCTGCTTAATATATCTTCATGCAATATCGATTTATAATTTATGTTCACATTACTTGATCGTTAACCATATAAGCCATTAGCTTATAAATCGAAGATATCTCCTGTTAGAACAATTATACTGATTTTGTAAGCAAATACAAACGAAACAGTTATCAGAAACACTGATTCATTACCTTTATCTGCGAAATTTCACCTTCCTTTTATCCTGAAATAAAATGATGTAATTAATATTGCTCAGTTTGCTTCACTACCACTATCATTTGTTTATTTATGTTTATACACGTGTTTACTGACTTTATAATTTAATGACGTTCTGGAGCAACATGCTCCAGAAGGGCACGTTGCGCAAGCTTGTCGTGGTTTACATTCAGCTCTAAAATCAAATATTTTAAGTTTTTTTTTCCCAATAATTGGAAAAAGGTTTTTACATACTCACTTTCCACATCGACGGAAGGAAAAAATTCTGATGCTTTGTAATTTTTTACGTATACTGTCTAATCCTCTAGCGAATATATTTCTTTTAGGAGGGCTAAATCATAAAGTACAGAAATGAATATTTCATTTATAATACTAAGAGATCACTAATTATTTAAATTATTCTAACCTTTGCGAGGGTGGTTTACAGTGGCATTGTCTTTTTTTTGGTTTCTTTCTTTTAAAGCCGCTTACTTCCTAGAATAAAAATTTAATTTTGTCAGATAATGTTATTATTTCAGCGATTATTAATTTTCTCCACTTTTTGTTTTATGGAATCAATCGTTTCGTGTACCTTTTTTGTTATACAACAACACTCGTCGTATTTCGGAAGAAGTTTACACTTGTGTGAACACTTGCATTGCTTTTTTAAATTTTGCGAACTGGTCCCTCTGACGCATATACAAAGAGGCGCCTTTTTTCTTTTCGGAATTTTGCATCGGGATCGCGGACATGAAAATCTCCTTTTTGTAGAAATTTGAGTAGTGCTGGTACGGTCTGAACAGTTGCAAGCTGTTTTACGTCTTCTACAGCAAAAGGAGCCTGATCTGCAGCTCGATATTTTCGATCTGCGTGGTCTCGATTCTGTACTTTTTGTGCTATTGTTTAAAGATTGGGTGTTCATGTATTGCGAACAGAACTTTCAAATTCAACGCGTATATGCGTTATAACAGCTCTCATAATTATTCCAATAACAGTTAATTTTACGAGGTAGAACAATTAAAATGAAATTTTTCCAAAATACTTTAGATATTTCGTTTATGGTATAACACACTTTTTTGTACAAACTTTTTCATTTAAATTGTTTAAGAACAAAAGGTGAACATCTTTAAGTTTGTCTGTCATTTAACTTGTAAAATTGTCGAATAATTATGACTACTGAATTATAATGTTCTTGAGATTATCATGAAGTCAGAAAGTTGATGATTTATTGTATACAAAAGTAAGTTAAGACTATAAAATGAAATTTTTTCGTAAGAGGCTCTGATTTTAAGAAAATTAATTTGGAATATTTTTAACCCTTTGCACTCGAAAGGTGACTGTTAGTTATCTAATGATACTAAGTTGAAAAATTTAAAAGTTCAGAATGTTTACTAACATTCGCTGAATGTTCATTAACATATATTAAACTTCACTTAGTTTAGTTAAGTAGTATACTAAAATTTACGCGTATCACTATTTACCCTTTGAGTCTGACTAATAAACAAACTAACTAAAGTCTGAAAATTTGAGACTATCATTTGGTGACTAACAGTCACCTCTCGAGCGCAAAGGGTTAATTATGGCTAGTTCCCAAAAATGTCGCTACATATGAACAAATGTCATTGTACGTATATTTAACACTTTTTCTCGCAGAAGAAGAAATTATCCCTCGCCTAATTCATCACGATTTCGTAAACACCTTGTATAAACAGCAGCATGCTTCGTCGTCCACGTATGTTTATTGCATTAGACAACGTTTCTGAATATAGTAGCTATCCACTGAATGACTGAAATGGCATGGGAATGAGGATGTTAAAGAATGCAAGGCTGCGAAGAATCCGTTGGTTCGAGCAACGATATTCCTTACGAAGCATGCTGGTGAATGCAACAAAGACCATAATTTATTTGTCACCCTCTCACCGTGCTCTCCGTGACACCGATGTGGAACTTTCTGCCATCAATTTCGAAGCCTGACATTTTTTGCTGAAAACCAAATCACATTTTTTTAATTCAGAAAGTTAATTCTTAACCCTGCTGCGGCCCTCGGATTTTGTTCGACACAATTGTCCTGCGATTTCATTAAAAATAATTACTAATTTGTAAAAAAGTGTACCTTTAATATAAAATTAGGATAGAACGGGCATATTAACGCATTCGCGACCGCTGACGTAAATTCACATCTTTTTAACCCTTTACGCTCGAGAGATGATTGTTAGTCAACAAATAGTAGTTTCGCAAATTTTCAGACTTTAGTTAGTTTGTTTATCAGTCAGACTCAGAAATTAAACAGTCATATATGTAAATTTTAGTATATCACTTGACTAAACTAAATGACGTTTAGTACAGGCGAATCTTAGTAAATATTTCAAATTTTGAAAATTTTTGAAGTTAGTATCATTAGACAACTAACAATTACCTCTCGAGTACAAAGGGTTAAATTCTATTCCTGATTGCCTATAGGTAGATTGTCTACCTATAAAGCAAGTATACTAATTATAAAAACTTTTTTATTTTAAACAACACATTATTGCAGCATTGATATTTCAAAACAATTTTTATCATTTTTATCCTTGGTTTAACGATACAAGTTTGCGGCAACCAGTTTCAGAATTTCATTATCTTCGCCGGTACTCAGTATTAGAAACGGAAAAAATTTGCCGGTCGCGAATGTGTTAATAAAACTTCATGTTTCACTTGAAATTAACCCCTTAATGCACAGTTTGTCTTTTTTAAACCGGCCAAAAAAAATCAATTTTTTTTCATGTAAAAAATCACAAGTTAGAACGTTGTCTTGGCAAGAAAATTAAAAAAAAAAATACAAAAATATTCCAAATTTTTATTGTATTGTAAATTTTATTGTCGTTCGAATTATCTCGAGTGTGCACAGTTTGATCAGTTCAGCACGTTAAGGGGTTATTGAAACTTTTCAGTGAAAATAAAAACCCTTCTAAGATAAAAAATTGCATAATTTTTGAAACTCCGCAACAGGGTTAAACGAGCAACAATCGTATTACTCATGTCCTTATCTTTTTAAACAAGAAACAATAGTTGCATTTGCAAAATACAAAATTGCACGTTACTTTCTGCAACCCTTTGAGTGAGTGATGCGTTTGGATCTCTTCGGTCGATGTTTCGACCTCTTTCGCGAGCATGGCGATGCTGACGAAATACCCGAACGACCAGAACGTCTATAAGCTCTGCTATTATGAAATTTTTATATTAAAACAATGCGAAACAGTTCGCGCAGTTTGTATAATTTTGTCAAGCACCTTGTAGAGCTTCGTGCAATAGTCTGGTTTGCTAAACATGCTGGATCGCGGCATCTTTTTCTCATTTTTCGTTATTCACTGTTGAATTTTTGTTTCGTCTAAGTGAACGTTCAAAGTAAACAAACCGTAATTAATTTTATCTTCCGCTGTTATTCGTATTATCGTTATTGCGTGCGTGAAAAAAATATTATTCTCTGAGATTACATACTTGCTGGTAGCGAATTTTCTTAACCTCCTGATTTCACGGAGGAAGAACGAGCCTCAACGTTTTCTTCTTTTCTTACTGTATCGTGCATTTTCCTGAAACCATTCGTTCATTTTAACAGTCAACACCATTCATTTTCGACGTTAATCTTCCTTCGTTGCAATTTATCATTTTCTTTTTTTTCTCTTTTTATCGTTATTTTAAAGTACAAATTCCGTGTAACCTATTGAATTTTCGTGTTGCTCTGACAGGTGATCTTGTCGAGAGTATTTTCGAGCGTTTCGAGTTCAATTATCGCGGAAACGAGTCTAATCGTATCTCGTTCCCGTGATACATCCGCATGATCTGTCAATATGGTTATCTTGACATTCGCGGCATTAACTAATCATTCGATTGAATGTCTGGTGTGTTCTAATAGAATGATTGAGAAATTCTATTGTATTCTAGTGGAGAATATATTGAATAATAATTAGAAAAATTGATGCGGTTGCTTTGGTTAAATTTTAATCATTAACACGACATCATTTAGGATAACCGTATGATATTAGATATATCGTCATAAACTCGAGGAATTTGTTTGGGTTGTTCAGAAAATTCATGCTGATTTGTTAACACTAAATTGCACTTACTTGCGGAAAAAAAATCACGTTGAAAGTTAGGCGAAAAAATTACTCAATATAAGAGAAAGAATTTTTTCAGTTTATACTTTATATTAAGTTCACATTGGGAAGCTAGAATTTCCAAATTATTTTAAAGATGGTGGAAAATGTAGTATGCTAATTAATTTAAAAATCGGCAAGAACACTCTGGACATCTTAACACCTTGCAACGCTTCGGAATCTTTTAAGTACTCATATTGCCCTCCTGAAAATCTGCAATCTTATTTCAGCACGCATATTTTTTCTTGCAGAAAGTCAATTTTGTAATCTAACACAAACCAACAAGAATTGAAGAAACTGAACGAGAATGCGACAGAGAAATTTGCGCTGCATGCAATTCATCCGATTGTTTGCTGCCTTGCAACTGCTTCAAGAACCTGCGATCAAGATGTCACAATGAAAAAATGATGTTGTTCTCGCAGCTCGCAAAGAGAACGCCGAAAACGATCGAAAGCGAGAGAGAGAGAGAAAGGCGCGGGGAACACGAGAGGAAGTTCTTCGAGAAACATTTCCTTTTATCGCTGCGTTAATCGCAGTCATGAAAACGTCACCAGCGGTGTCGTAAAATCGAATTAAAGCCCACTTTGTGACCTATCACGACGGAATCAAAGCGGAAGCGACCAAGTGCCCGCCGCGGGTCGAATTAATTAGCCCGCGGGTCGAGTGGTGATCGTTCGCGAATAAAGATCCTCGTGGAGCACGAGCAGAGCAATTTCTTTTTTTTTTTTTCGTGCACTCGAGGGCGTTTTATTTTTTTCCCCCACCGATAACGATCTCCCGAAGGTGTCGCGGGTCCTCGCGAAGCCGAATCGCCGGCCATCTTGGATCGGGCGCAGGGAGAAACCCCGTGATCCGGAGGCGGAACGATCTGCCTCGATCGTTCGACGTGTGTGCAAAACGGCAGCACGAATATCGACGCCAGACTGGCGGCAGTTAGTTGTGGCCTTGCCATCGGCAATTTATTCACCAACCGGAATATCTCTCTGGCCGTTCGTTCGGCAACCGCTATTCGTTTTTTTAGAGCAACGCTTCGAGGAAGAGCCTCTCGTTTTTTGCGAGCAGAGAAAGATAGAGGGAGGATGAGTGCATTTGTTGCTTTCTCGATTGCTCGACAGGACGATGCAAGTGGGAGATTTAGTTCGATAGGTGGATCAACCCTTTGGTTTATTAAAGATGAAGCAATTTCACGGTTAACCCTTTGAGTACTGAATTATTCGATGATTTTTATGCCCATGAGACGGATTTAATTTGTCGCTATATGGATTAATATGCAAAAGTAATACATTTTATTTGGAATATACTTATATCGGTGATAACAGCATTTTAGTTACAAAATATAAATAAATATATAAATGAAATAAAATAGAAATATTTATATCGAATAAGAATCAACTTAAAGTTGCGGGGATACCGTATACATTAACGCCTGCTTCTTAAATTGAGATGACGAGTCAGACTCGTCCACCGTAACTTCGCCCAAGTAAGCAGATGACGAGTCTCACTCGTCAAATGTACCCAAAGGGTTAACGTTGGTCGCGAAGGTGGTTTATGGTCACCGTTTAACGCTTCCTGTATTCTAAAGGTGACTATAAGCACTCGTCAGAATGTCGCATTATAGTATAATCCTGAAAATTGGATGAACACGAAGCTGAAAATATTTATAAGGACGGTGGTTTCTGTTTTAATCGGTTTTTGTGGGATTGGACTTTTGGTTGGATGAATGAATAACTGGTTAATCTGAGTATATATATAATTTATTTATTTCATTTTATTTACGAGTGAAAACCCATTTTTTACATGAGTAATATACAAGAAGCATGCATGAAGATATATGACAAATTGTATGTAAATTATACGTAGATATAAGTAAGCTAATAAAATACAAAATTCAATGTGTATTTTAATTTTCAAATCTGGTAGAAGGAAATATTAATATATTTATTCCTAGTGCAAACGGTTGAATCCTTCATGAAACTATGAATAATACAAAGTAAGATTTCAAATTTTATCCTTCAAAGACGAAGATGTAAACGTAACTGCAACATTATCATTCGATATTATTAATCTGTAAATGGTTTTCATGGTTTGAACCATATATACTACACGTAACTTAGCAACTAGGAAGATATATGATCCTTAAATACTTAAACAAACTGTCAATCTTCTTGATCTCTATCCAAACAAATGAAACTTCTTACGAAAGAAAAGAATAATTGTTTCATCGTTCAAAAATTTAATTATATTTACATATAAATTTACATATAATAATTGTATTTACATAAAAATTCAAGTATTCAAATACTTATAATGTCTTCGTATCAGTTCGTATAACGAAAGTTCGTATTAATTCGTAAATCCTACTGTATCTAACGGATGGAGCACCGAAAGAAGACTTTATAAACGATCTGATACTAATATTAGTTGCTCGAAAGGCTTGCAAAGGAATTCAGCAACGACGTTACCGAAATCCGTGCGAAACAAGATGTTCCAGGCGTCGACGTTTAAATTTAAACCCGGTTCAGCCGCTTCGTAACAACTCCTTCAGGACATTTCGCCGCGGTGTACGCGTGCACGTGAATGTGCTTTATTGCGAGCATTGTTACGCGGTGTTAATAATTAAGCGAACCTGGCGAGTTTCACGCGAAAGCCATTACCGTTTATTTTTATGCGTCGCGAAAGGAGCCTTCGAACTCTCTCGCAATGACGGTTACGCGTGAAAAGATATTCTTTGTGCTGTTTATTATTTAGGCAAACTGTAACGAACGGCAGTCCTGTAACACGCGCTTTTATAGCCCATTGTAAGAGTCGCCTTTGCGTTCCTTCGACAACCAGAAGCAAAGAACTTCGAGCTTGTTTGGGTTGGCTTGTTTCGCGCATGATGACCGCTAGACTGTATTGTGCGGTCGCCATATTTGAAGGATATACTATAGACGAGAATATTATATGGTTTGGTTGATCATCTTCATTTTTAAGTATAAGAATTGTACTTCGGAATCTATAAATCGTATGCATAAATTATTCTAAAACAATCAAAGTCCAAATCCAAAAGTTATGGTGTAGTAAGTTAGTTAGAATGAGCCAAGAGGGGATGAAAAATAAACTTTTCCAATTATTCAAAGCAAACTTCTTTAGAAGATGAATTTGTTAGAGAAGTATTAACCAGTCTTTTAAAAAAATGTCGTCTACATAAAGTATGGATTATTTTAGTTTAGTTAGTATTTTTTGACAGAGTAATTAATTTCTGAATTAAATACCTACGTCTTAAATATTCACGTAGAAGTTAAAATATTGCTGGTTATTCTTAAATCCATTTTTTAAATAACTAATCCAAAACTCACCTGAAAACAAAATTCCTATATAAACTCTATTTCGTTCGTTGCTTTTTATAAAAGTAGATACTTGCATAAATGTTCACAATTTAACCCTTTGCACTCGAGAGGTGACCATTAGTCGTTTAATGATACTAACTTCAAAAATTTTCAAATTCAAAATATTTACTATGATTCACGTATATTAAACTTCATTTAGTTTAGTTAAGTCGTATATTAAAATTTACATATATGACTATTTAACGTCCGGGTTTGAACTAAAGTCTAAAAATTTGCGAAACTATCATATGCTAGGATTACGATGTCCCATGAGAGGGGACAGCCGAGTGCAAAGGGTTAATAGTTACAGCAAAAAGAAGCTTACGTTGTTTCATCGTGATGATAACATAATAGATGCGTGGAAAGATCTCCCATTTAGTGTTCCATTGAATAACGAATCACAAAGAGATCCTCATATAATAAAACTGCGACGAGCCGATGTAAATTACACACGGTTGATTATACGGACGAAGTAACAGCAAATTTACGGGAACGAATCGCGGAAAGTGCTATTATTTTGCATATATAAGAGTCAGTTTATAACTCTTCAGCAAGAATTTGCGATAAATGCGTAGTGGAAAAGACTAGTTTACTTGTTGCGTGTCTTGTTAGGGTCATTTAATTCTGTTCCGTCTCCGGAACACATTTTGCATCCTTTTTTCACGGGGGAAAGGGTGAATCAGAGGATTACTTAAGGAAATGCACACAGTTACAAATTTAATTGCGATACTTAATGATGAGTCTTCCTACGATAAGAGATTATAGTGCTCGGTGAAAAGAGATAAGGGGCTCAGAAATCTATAATAATTATAGGAATTTATAATTTCCAAGCGAATAGAATTTCTAAGTCTTATATTATACTCTTAGTAATTAGCGAGTAAGGGTATTTTTATCTCGAAGTAACTATAGCGATCATTAAGGTACTTAATCCCTTCCTCATCGACTGTATAGAATACTGTTATATGAAATAAACCAAGTTCCTTTCAATTTTGATGTTTTCCTAAATTTTTAAAAGATCTCGAAAAAGCACAATCCTTTTTCCGTGGCAATATGAAGATTGCTGTCACTTCGATTAATTTAATTTTTCAATTTTTCAATTTTATTACGATCTTTCCCCTATACTTGAAACGATTTGTATCATTTTTTGAAACTGTTTCACCGATGAAACAATTTCAGTAACTCGTTAAAATTGAAAAAGAGAGCAAGAAGATGTAGCTGTAATTAAGCGAGCTTCAATTTCTTCCATTCCTATATTCGATCATACATATGCAAAAGATGACTCCGTTAGATGTCCGCTTTTAATTTACATAATTGGAAATACGTGCCTTTTTTTTTTCCTCGTCGAATGAACAGAGTTCGTCCAGCAACACGACAAACGGAGAATAATCGATGCTATATCCGTCCGGGACGCCTCTCTCAGTAAATGCAATTTCGGTGCACCTGGAGGAATCTGCAAGGCAAACGCAGAAGATCTATTTTCATCGCCGTCCCTCCTTCGCAATTCACTCCGGTTTCGAGGATTTTTTCGACGAGACCGTGAATAAAATTCAGTAACGTACTTACAGTGAGAGCCATAAATAACACGTGACTGTATATGTATATTTTTTATGTCAATATCCATATGTAATTTATATTTGAGGAGTTTTATAATCTTACAAATTTATCTGCGAGTTTTATAATATTTATCTAAAACTGTTCTTAAAATTTTATTTTTATTATCATATTCTGAAGATGTTTCTTGTATCAAATCTGTTTGTGAAACAAGCAGCTCACGAATACTTATTTTTATTTCGGAATCATTAAAATTAATTTTAACTTCTTCCGTTTTTCAAACTATTTAATTATTTTTATTTTTAACATTGCGTGTAATGAAATAAGGATTAATCATAAATGATGCTTCATTTAGATTCTAAATTTTTTTCTACATAAGTATTTCATTTTAAATAAATAAATTTTAAATAAATTTTATTTATTGTGATGATTTTATCAGAAATTTTCTTTTTTTTTATTAGAAGAAGGAAAATCAAACAGGACAACTGTGCTTTGTTAAAGAATGAATTTTATTGAATTACTGAAATTATGATAAACAGGTAATAATAATTAAAAATTATGGTTTCTAAGTAATTTTATTGTGACAGTTATTTATATAAAATGTGTTTTTTGTATATTTTCAGTATAATTACGAGGAAAGGGAACAT
Source organism: Tetrapedia diversipes (assembly GCA_033822845.1). Taxonomy (NCBI): domain Eukaryota; kingdom Metazoa; phylum Arthropoda; class Insecta; order Hymenoptera; family Apidae; genus Tetrapedia; species Tetrapedia diversipes. Next base: position 47,484 of record JAOPTO010000566.1, on the reverse strand, counting down.
TCAGTACATATGTAAATGGATGTTCCTTTATCGTGAAGCTTCCACTCTACTGTTACACGTGAATGCACCTTCCAAATACGTCACTGATAAAATTCCGGGAATTCCTTTTGCCAGAAGCAGACTAGACGAAACTAGCAATAAGATTGATTCGCACTACCAAGATTCCAGCGTCTGGTTTTATCTTGCATGCCAGCGAAACAGCCCGGAATCAAAGTTTATCCTTCACTCTTTTTCGTCACTATACATAAGCTTGCTGCTCGAAATTAGAAGTTTATCAGCTCCTGCAAAATTCAGGTAACTTTAAGTTTTTATTTCTAAGCTTTGCTTTTTTCTAATTCTCTAACCGCCTTAAAGCAGCGTTGTGTTATTCAATCTTTGCCTGTATATTTTTAAATTTTTTTAACGTACATGTTTTAAAATCATACAATGGGAGCCAAACGTGAGTAAAATTTGTCCAATAATAATAATTTACACATCTATTATATAACTTCGAAATTATTTATACGCATGATGGGAATGTCCAAATTAATAATAAGGAACATAAGCACATTTGATGTATGTGATATATTAAGATATTCTACTAAGGTAGAATACAATAAGGAAAACTTCACAAATCACACCTTTGTAAGATGTATACTCACTTTTGACTGTCACTGTATCACATAACAGCATAGTTATACAAATTATTAAGCGAGTTTTTAAAATTTTCTTTCATAATCATGGATAAAAAGACAAAATTCAATATTTAAAAAAAAAAAAACTTTCAAATGGGCACATTTGTCCAATTTTAATATCCATTTATAGTGGTTATAAAAGGTATTCACACACTGCTTTATTTACAAAGAGATCAATTAGTTTTAAATGGACCAAAATTTTTTATCATTCAATACTATCGTAACCTGATTCTAAAAATTTGATATATCGAAAATGAAATTTAGATTTTAACTGAACTTAATTCACTGAAACATACGGGTTTGTGCGAATGCTTTTCATAGCTACTGTACCTACTTATCTCGTTAATTCGAATCACACAAGTTGTACATCGCATACTCCTTCTGGACGTTATCTTACGTCAACAACGAAATCTCGTCTAGAAAACGTTTCAACATCCAAGCAGTAGCATGAAATGAGACCGAAACTCGACGGTCTAGCTCATTTATCAAAACGTAGTACATCATCTCGGTGAGAATCATAACGCTGAAAGCATTCATGGACGCATATATTGTCCGTTTATCTCGATGCCAACTTTTTCTCGGCACGGATAGCCAACGCAGGGGTGTAGAATCGTAGAGGCTGGTTCATTCACGGTGAAGTTACAGTAAAAAAGAAGACGTCCACTCGAAAACGCAGAGACCACTCGTGCCTAAAAGCACTTGGATCCGGTGTGTGGATCAATTATGCGAAAGAAACGTGGCACGAATTAATGTGGCGTGCCAAGATGGTGTAAGAAAGTGAGAAGTCGAGGATTCGAAGTGGAACCATCCGACTCCTTTTTGCAGTGTCCTTTCGTAAATAATTTTTCCTCCAGTCAAAAGTATTTATCATCGTTGTCATGTTTGTTTCATCGAGATGAAATAATCTTGAATAACAGAATAATCTCATCTTTGACGTTGTTCGATACTAGATTAACAATAAGTTGTACCCCCTTGTATTCAACTTTCAATTACCTTGCACGAAACATTTTCCTACATTTTGTATTTTTTCAGTTTATACTTTCTGTTTTATGGTAAAATTAACATCATATTCGGTATTTCTCGATTTTCACGCAAACCACAGCCATTATTCTTAAATTACCAGTGGATAATTTCAAAATAAGTAGTATTGTGTACTCTTTATCAATTTATCTCGATCGCAGTAGTCAATATTTCACACAGGAGATATACTCAAGGGATATTTATAAATCTTTGAAAATCTCAATTTGTACTTATTGTTTTCTACGCAACCAAAGCATATAGATAGCAGTCGACAGGTAAGTGCAAGTAACGTTGCGTTTAAAATAATTAGTATCAATATTTTAACTACTTCTGAAGAATTTGATTGAAAATTCTATTCGTCAACCGATAGTAAAAGTGGTATGCCATCGAAATATCATGTTTGTCCGTTTCGATTTTAAGAAAAGATGACGATTATGCTATACTTTATAAGAGTGCACACTCTCATGAACATCCGCAGTCCACCGGTTACATAAACCAACCACCCCAGCTTCTTATATGCAGCCGCTATAATTATAATCAGCCATCGATACCAAGATGTTCGAAAAGATGGACGATTAAGGTACATTATACCACATGATCGGTCGATTAAACGAAGATTCCTGTCACGATGGACCGTTGGTGTTCAACAGCTTCCTCTCCCATCTTCCTCGAATCCGTCCCTCTGTTACACCCTCCGTGTAAACGAGCTCCCTTCGGCTAAACGTTTCTTCTCGGTGGCCACGGAAGACAAGCGTGCGTCGGGGAAGACGCGTTCGGTCTCTTTTCTCTGGTCAGGGCTACCTTTTTCATCCCGCTCCCGCCACAGCTAACTCGCTCCTTTCTCCTCGTTCGGCTTGCTCGAGCGAGCATGTTTTATGGATAGCCTTCTAGAGCTTTCGCGGCGCCAGCTATTCCACGGATACATCGACCGGTCTACTGTATCTGCCGCTATTACAAGCTCGGCCAGGAACGTAAACGTAAATGAGATATTGGAATTAGTGGCGTATCTCCGCCCCCTCGTGTCCCGTGGAATTCGATGTCGAATTATTCCGGAAGTCGTTGGCTCGCCGATGCGGATAATACCGTTCTCTATATATCGCGGATAAAATGTAGGCCGTAGAAAGTGAGCAGGAAGCGTGCCCGTATCGATCCGAGCTAGATTCTGTAATTAATTTATCTTTTGTCTTGGTTACGTAAAAGCGGCCGACAAGGAACGATTGTTTGTTAATGGGAAACGTGATGTATGGAAAAATGGGAGATTTGTGAGCCACGGTAGATCATGAATATCGGGGAATTGAAAGACACGTGTGATAGCGAAGCAGGGAAATTATTTGAGAAACCGATGGAGTGGCAGCGTATATCTCCGATCTGGCGATTAAAGAAAAACGAGAAAGAATAGTTATTGAGAAATTAGATATCCAAAAGGTTGAATGCGTTGATGTATGATTATACTTAATTTTTCATAATATTAAGGTTTTACGTTTTCGTTTTATTTTTATTTCGTTTTATTTTGTATACGAAGAGTTCAATGAGTTTTGAATGTCTTAGCGTGTTCTTCATACGCATTTTGGAACGAACGAAGGTCCATTCGAAGGACGTTTTATAAATGGTCCTCGTTCTTGAAGAGTTCAGTTGACATAACTGATATTTTTCACTGAACCCTTTTGTCTTACCAATTCGAGGTCCTGTTTCACACTCGTCCTTCCACTTTGCCCGACCCGCCGCTTTCACGTCGACCCCTCGTAATGTCAGTCGGAGTGTTTGATCTTTCAACGAGGTTTCCGCGAATCTCAAAGGTCCGGCTCGCGGAGGCGGCGTTTAAATTCCAAGTATGGCCGAAGCGGCCGGAGAAAGGAATTTGTCGTTTGCGAGGTGACTCTCTTTAGATACGACTATTATGCGTCCTGCGAGGCAACCGCATTACAGGATGAATACAAATGAATACAAATCCGATCCTGATGGCGGACCAGTCTTCTGCCCCCTCCACTCTTTTAGAAATGAAGTCGTATTTCGAAGAACGAACCGTCCCCGAGTACAATAGCCACTGTGGACTTGTGTATCGGACAAGTTTCAATTCGCAAACATCGTATATTTTCACAGCAGGTTCACGTTATGTATGTATGATGATGTAACGACGAGGTAACACAATTTCTTGTCCTTAACCTAAAATGATGGAGGAATAGATATTATAGTAGAAGTAAAAAAAGGTAGAGAATTATAATAGAATGCGTACAACGTGATATTAGTGGAATATTACAGTATAACAAAAAATTATGATGATTAAATTGATAAAAAATTATATTATAACATGTAGAATATGCAAATTTGTACATGTAAAATATGTACAAATATTATAACGTTAGTTAAAATTGAGTATTTAGTAACATAACATTGTTTAAAAACTGAACGAGTATTTAAATTTATTATTTTTATTGTTTGATAAAATGGATTATATAGATCATGTAAACCATTGTGAAATTATCACTTGCTGTTTACATTGAATAATTGACTTAATCATCTGCATTAGACGAAAGCAATAGTAGATAATCAGAATTCTAAGCTATTTTATTATTTGAAATAATGTTGTTGGTTACTGTTTGCAATATTAATTATTTGCGATAACGTACATATCAAAGAGAACATCAAGGAAGCGATATCAATTTATGAAAGAAATTGTGTTAAACATGAAAAGATAAGAACTAAAGAGGAAAAGAATATTAATTTTTAGTTCGTTTTATCCCTATCTGATTTAATCTATATTGACGTGAGCTCTAATGATTATTTCCTAACATACATGTTATAATATGTAATTAGATATTAATTATTTCATAATTTTATTAAAATCTGTGTAAAGTAAGAATTTTTAATCGCAAAATTTGTTCACTAGTATTTTGTTTAAATTACTTTTTAATTGTTAATAATTGTTTTTATGTTATTAAGATGCATTAAGATCGAATGTCAATGATTTGGGATTTTTAAATTTGCGCGGTTTAATTGTTTTTGAAGCGCAATCAAAGTTACATAGAAACATTCTTTACATTTTTGTAATAAAAAACTGTGATTAATATTAACATTCAGCAGGAATTGAAGCGATAATTCCTATGACAATTCCCTCATCGGTAGTCGATAGCGATTAAATTTCAGAAATGCCATGGTGTGTGCGTATTCAGGGGATGATAGCTGTTCGGTTATTCCCGCCGCCGTTCGGTTATGCTCGGCCTCAGCTATACCGCCCGGACCCGTCAGTCTCGCGCATGCCTTCGTAGTGAGAGGAAGTGTTCTGTTGTTCCGTTCATTAGTCTTTGACGCGAAAAGAATCGATTTTATTTTCATAAACGATAAACGTTAAAACGATCAGTTTGTTGTATTGAAGAAATCGTAAAGACTTTCGTGCGGTATATAAGTAGTGTGTTAAGACAATTGGTCAGTGATAAACGGTTGATGCCGAGTCGTTCGTGATCGATTCTTGTGTGTATCCTGTCAAGGTGTTTTCTACCGTTCTCTCGTCAGGATATTATGCTACCGATCGCGTGTACTACAAGATCGTTTTGACTCGAGGAGCAGTCGACTAGGACAGTTCGCCGGCAAAATGTTACCACAGACCCCTGACATTATTCCTACAACTCTCAGCCAGGTAAGTGACACAGTTCAAGCATACTACTCATTATTTTCCGTGGTCCCGCGTTGTGACCTTCAACCTGAAAGTACGCTTCTTTCAATATGGTCAGTATTTTTAGTAATGGCGAAATGCAGACGTTCTGTTTGTATGACACGCGAACATTTTGTTTATGCCCTTCAGGAATGTCGTACGCGTAATTCGCTTGACAAATTGGAGTTCCACTTTTTTTCGTTTTTTCTTTTCTTTCTTTTGTTTCGTAATGTAAACTCGTTTCATCAGCCTGGAGAAATTCGTGAGACGCCTTTGGCATGACTCGTCGCTTTTTATTGAAGCTTTCGCGGTAGACGCGTATTAACACACCATAAACCCAACTCGTAACCGTTCGATTATATCGATTTGCTAACGTGACAAGTTCAGAGTAGTGGTAACCGCCAAACTCTGATTGCGAGATTCTTCGTTGAATAACTTTACAAAATTTATGTTACGTGAAACGTGAACGTAATAAGCATTGTACAACACTTATAATACGAAAATATGAATATCCATTGTATTGATAGTAAATTAAATGAAAACTGTTGAAAATCATCGGTATTATTGGTGCTAATTGTAACAGTACTATCAAAGTACGAGTGCAACGCGGTAGTTCTGTCAAGATGGCGCGGAAAAGACAAATATTTGTGGTTTGTAGTTGCCGGTTTAAGAACATCGTCTTGTGGGAACAGAAAGTTCTTTATGTCGCATCACGTTGTGTCAATATTACACGCTCACCTTCACGATTCCTCTCGACATAATAAACGTCAGTAGTAATTAGTGCCGGGAAGCAGGTTAGTTGATCGATAGTGTCACATGAATCGATTAATAGAATTCCAATGGATTACATATTTTGATCATGCGATTCAACCGTGTGTCGTTTATATATACTGGCGTACCAAACGAGTTTCGAGATTCTTGGCACTCGCGAATCATTTATTTTGTGATTATTTTAATTAAATACATCTAGAATTCCTTTCCTTGCGACCGGTTATAATTTAAGTCTAGATTAAACAGCATGGTACCCAGATGATATTTAATTAGAGTTATTAGTGAACTTGAAAGGTGCACAAATTATGCAGCAGCAACAAATACAGTACTGGAAAGTTATTTTTAACGTTATTATCATTTTGATTTACCGTTCTTCCCACAAATTCTGTGTATTACTTTCTCGTATGAAATTAAACTACATTTAAGTTCTGCGTTTACTTTTAATTTTCATTCTCAACTTATTATAACTTGGAATCTCCATTATTATTTTATGCTTTGAGATTTTTTTTATTAAGTTTTCGTTAAAGAAATTTATCAAAGAAATTTATTAAAGAAGTCGTAATTGAGAGTATGATCTAAACGAATAGTTATGATGATCGGAGAACCTTGGTAGTTTAAAGAGCAAGTTTTTATAGTTTCCGGAGTACTTGTTTGCATTGGCTGCAATATGAGCGTTTCGAATCGAACGCACGATATTTTTTTGTAATAATAGTGAAGATGAAAAGATAGACAATGGCATTGAGCGAACAATAGTGTTGAATGTGTACCGTTTATGCTGTGAATGTGCAACAAAGGGGCTCTCGGCTGAGGAACATTAAACAGAGAAGAAAAGGAAGTTATCTCACCTTTTATCCACAATACATTTCCTTTTTTACGAAACAAACATACGTTTGATGAAGCAACATGGATAAAAATATGATATAATATGCATTGAAAAATGTTTATCAAATTTTTTCGACAAAATTAAGTTTTTAACCGTAATTATTCATACGTTATTATCTTAGAGTATTAATTACGTTGAGTACCGCTCATTTTATTAAAGAGTTGCTTCAAATGTTATCAACAATATTAATTTCCCATTATCAACATTAACGCTTATTTATTATTGGATACTATTGGCGTGTGAATATTACAGCCATGACGTAATTATCAATTTCATCATTTTAATTATCACTGCCATTAGCAGTTACTGTAATATAATACTTTTCTGTTCTGTTACAATTACAAAATAATACCCAATAAAATGAATTCGGTATTCAATGTAAAAAAAAAAAATATATTAGATGCGCATAGTAACGCAAAAATATACGAAATATCCAAAGTAAATTCATTATTATATTTAGAATTAATTAACTATGCAAACATTTGCATAAAAATCCACAGGCCCTTAATATTCCTTGCTATAATAGAAACTTCGTAGAAATTATGAAACTAACTGTACATAATCGTTTGATGGTACAATCTGTTGCTTAATAATACGTATTCACGTTTATTTACCTCTGTCGTTCGAAACAGCCGAATATTCTCAATGAATTGAACATAATGCAGATGTAACCGCAACCGCATACGCCGGTACCATTAATTGCATCAATAATATTATCGTATCACTAGTGAACGTATCTCTTTTTCTGATCCTGCGGCAATTAGGAAAACAAAATCGTAACCAGCGAACACTGAAACCTGTGTTTATTGACTCAATTGACATCGATCACCTACGTGTAACCGCTTAATCTGGATCGTTATAAGTTTAACACTAGAATTACCGATGATTTGGGTATACTTATTGGAGACAAAGAAATCAAATTAACACTATTCCTACCGACACTTTACGTGTACTTATACCTACCGCGACATTCTCACGTAAGACAGACTACAAACTTTTCTCAGAAAGTAAACAATGAAAAAAGAAGCGAATATTGAAAAATGTATTATACGTATATTTGAGGAAAAGCCTAAAGTTATAAAGGCGATTCAATTATGTTGTGTATATGGAATTCTAATCACAATTTTAAAAACGGTCATTTGACCGATCGTGGTAGGAATAGTGTTAAAAACTGTACGAAAAAAATACCTTATATAAGGAAATCAAATTTTAGTAATTATATCAGAAATTATAGTAAATGTATAGGCGTCGCAGTAGGTTTACAGGTTTCTATGAAAAATTACAAATTGGGTCATTTTGATTCCCTTGGTAGTTCTAGTGTTAAGATATAGCAATTCGCAAATCTGTTTGTATGTTCTAAACGTATGCTATTTCTAAGAAGGAATAGTCACATTTTTATTTTAAAGACACAAAATTGGAATCCATATTTTAACCCTTTGCACTCGAAAGGTGACCGTTAGTCGTTTAATTATAACTAACTTCAAAAATTTTCAAATTCGAAATATTTACTATGATTCACGTATATTAACCCATTTGCATCATGACTCTACTTAAGGTGCCTTGTTCAGGCATCAGCGATGTCCAATTGACGACTGGCCCGTATCACCGCGTGTGGTCGATCCTATATCCAGTACTTGACTTCCAAATTGTTCATGGAGATTTTCACAACACAAGTAAAACTTGTTAAGAATATAATGAACTAACGTAGGTGAGATGCTCACAAAAGGGATCAAATATGATTTGTGACAGATGAAGAATATTCAGCGACTGGTAATGAAAGAAAGTCACAGCTTGCGGATTATTCTGCGCTTAGATGCAAATGGGTTAAACTTCATTTAGTTTAGTTAAGTCGTATATTAAAATTTACATATATGACTGTTTAACGTCCGAGTTTGAACTAACGTCTGAAAATTTGCGAAACTATCATATGCTAGGATTACGATGTCCCATGAGAGGAGACAGCCGAGTGCAAAGGGTTAAGAAATGTTATAGTTTTTGATGAATCAAGGAGTATTGAATCTCTGTCCAATCAAATTTTTGATCCTTGTAGAATAATCAAATCATTGACCAAAACTTTTAATCGAATAGAACGTTGATTCACTGATTGTACTAGGAATCAAATGGTCCAGACCAGCGGTTCTGGATAGGCGTTTCGTGTGTTTATTATAGGTGATTCGCGAAATTATGTTTGAGAAATTTCGTGGAAAGGTGTGTCATGTTATAGGCCTACATATGTATACAAAGTTTTTAAAAATACCACACTTTTTCACCATCGCCTTTATTTTATTACTGTTAATACGATCATTAACGACATCTGCTACAATTATTAGTAAACATGACTCACCGGTCATATCATACAACTATTCAGTATACAGAAAGCAGCGATCGTGTCGAGATGTAAAAGTCTATAATTCTACTGTTAAAGTTATATCAAAATTAAAAGTGTATTTCTTTTCTTTATTCCTTCTTTTTTCACTGCCCATTTTTAAATAAATCTTAACAATTACCATATAATATGGTAACCGTAATCTATAATACTTACGCGTGCATAATTTTTAATAAAAAATACGCGTGTTATGCTTATTTCTATTTCAATTGATATGTGACCTCGGATAGTTAAGCGTTCCCTACGTGTCGAGATGTAAAAGTCTATAATTCTACTGTTAAAGTTATATCAAAATTAAAAGTGTATTTCTTTTTTTTATTCCTTCTTTTTTCACTGCCCATTTTTAAATAAATCCTAACAATTACCATATAATATAGTAACCGTAATCTATAATACTTACGCGTGCATAATTTTTAATAAAAAATACGTGTGTTATGCTTATTTCTATTCCAATTGATATGTGACCTCGGAAAGTTAAGCGTTCCCTAAATTCTACCTGTAATCAAAAGCGTTCCGTTGCTTTTAAAAGGTTGAGAATCACTGGTCTAGATGGTCAAGGTCTTTACGGGATAAACCCACTACGTTACGTTGTACAACGGAGGGGGGTCAAGCAAATTATATCAGTTCTCGAGAAGAACACGAAAAGATCCGTGATGAATCAAGGTGCCGTGGTGAATCGAGGAACCAGACTTTTCGAACGCACCGGAAGTGGCCCCTTTCCCGGGCGCCATCCGATTTTCCGGGTATTCTCGATGACTCGGAGCGTATCTGTTGCTGCTGTCACCTTACCACGACACGTTTCACTGTCGCGGATTTCGTCGAACTTGAACGGCACAGCTTGTTTCAGGTTTATCGTTCGTGGAAAGGTGCGTGACGTATACGGTCAGAGAATTCTTCACAGTCGACTCTTATCGATTGTTTCGAAAGTCGACAGCACGCAGCTCATTCTGCACGCCCGTAACGACGATTTGTGCTTTTCGAAATGAAATCGTTCCTTGAGATTGTTTTTAACCCTTTGACTGCTAAAGGCGTATATATACGCCTTCATAAGTCCATCAATATATACGAAAGGCGTATATATACGCCCTCACAAATCCATCAACATATACGAAAGGCGTAAATATACGCCCTCTGTATTTTGTTACTATAACACCTTTATTACTGTTTCACCGATTAATTCAACATGGAATTTATTGTCCTATGCAACCTAGCAATTAAATATGCTATTATTATTTGCCATTATTATTTTTTAAACCCTAAGAATGATATCAAATTTCCGGGTACTGTTTTGGTCACTAGTCAGTGGACAAATCACAGCGACTGACAAGCGAAAAACTCGCCGTCCATATTGATGAATTCGTCCAAGAGCGCTCCGCAGTCAAAGGGTTAATGAACACCATACAGAACGTGGGTGGATTATAGTTCATATTATCATATTTTCTGTTTCATTAGCGGTCAACAATTTTTAAATGTAAAAAGTGGATTTTGTGTCGTCAAAATTATATTTTTATTCAGTTTTATAAATTGATGTAAATCTTGTCGAATTATTTCCTTATCTCACTTTGATCGTACGAAATTCGTAATATTAAAGCTGGGAAGGTTCGTCTCATTTTCAAGTATATTTCGTATTTTAGCTGCTAAATGAATAAAAATGAGTAAATCTTGTCAAATTATTTCCTTGTCCCGCTTTGATCGTACGAAATTCGTATTATTAAAGCTGGGAAGGTTTTGTCTCATTTTTTAGCTCCCAAATGAATAGAAATGAGGAAATCACGTTTTTCCTTTGATTCTTTTTTACGTAGTAACACATGTATTGTACTACCACAGAGGAATTTTAATTTCGTGGTAGTATTTTTGAACGACGAGAATGGCGGTTTAATTAGTTTGTTGTTCGTGCATCTGATGTGGCTTTTGCGCACGGAGAATTTGCTTTCAGAAGTTTCATTTTGGAACGATTTGCCGAAAACATGTTGTTAGAAAGTTTTACGGAACTAATTAACGTAGTAATAGGTTTTTGTTAATTTGAAAGTAACGTGAATGCTACAAAAAGTTGAGAATGTATCAAGATTTTAGGTAAAGTAGGGTCATTCATATCCAAACTAATAGGGAGGATAATGAAATTTTCGGATAATAGAACAATCATTGTTTTTTATGTTAATAATAAATTTCATTTATTCAAATAGAAATCAACAAAATTGTTATTTGTTTCACTATTTATGGATCGCACATCGTTTTGGCCATTGAGTTAGCTAAGTTTTTTAACGTAATTAGCTAAGTACAAGGTTATCCAGGTATTTGTACAATGGGGGCTCGGATATGCAAATTTCTGAATAAATTTTAAAGATCCAGGACAGAATTATTGAGTTATTTATTGCATTAACAGATTTTCGTTTACTAATTTACAAAATAGACGATAGTAAACGATCGTAGTAGTAACAAAAATTTGTATATTCCTCGTTGTTTCAACTTAAACTTTATTCTACGAGTTTTAAAATTTGAAAATACTAAGCTGACAAAGAAAAAAGGTCAGTTACTAATTTTTTGCTTCGAAGAAACGTTAAAGATACGCGGACGAGTCATGAGGTTGTATCGAACTGTTTATGATTTGCTCGAAAAAATGCTAATGACTCATCATGATCCAAGAAAAAGGAAACGAAACAAAGTTTTTCGCCGTGTCATGCCCCCTCCATTGAATTCGCCCAATCCCTGTCTTGCTTTGCGGCTTTTATCCCGTGGATGAAATGTTAAGATGACCTGTTTCCGATGAACCAGTCTGCTCGTAAAAGGATGTATATATGAATGACATAGCAATCTGTGTAAAACGTAATCGTGTGATTTCCATAACCGTCGTTCGTGCGGTTGTAATGCTTTGAATTAATGTTGTAATCGCAGGGCTGTTCGATCCCGGCTATAGGTTCTATAAGCTTCAATTATTGGCAGCTCGATATGCTTCAGCAATTCTAACTTCGTAGCTACAAATTTCACAACGCGGTCTCGTACGCGTTTCTGAGCAGGAACGTGAATTTTTTAACGTTGGCTACGGTTTGTTAGCGTTAAAAGGCAATGAATTCAGATTATTTTGTTATTATTGGTGTACATTTTACGAAAGCATCTCAAAATAGGTCTAGCTAAATATTTGTATCGATTAATAAGATTTAGAAGTATTACCGAGGTACTATTAAACGTAAAATGTTTCTGTTTCATTTAATCCTTTGCATTTCAAAGTAATAATTATCATACCATTAAAAACGACGACTAGAACTAATTATTTTTAGATTTTGTTTAGACAGAATGATAAAAATAGTTATATTAAATTACAATCTAATTTTATTGTTACGTTTTTCAGTGTTTGTTTCTTGCATGTAATCAACAAACATTTCTGAAAAAAAACGTTATCAAATAAATGATATCCATACTTTCGTTAAGTGTAGATTGTCTACATTTAAAGGACAATATCAAACTTTTTATGAATTAATTGGTGTTTACATTGAAATTCACAATAAATTTAATTCACGACGCTATTAATGCACGTATTACTTTGAATAGTAAAGAAATTATCCATCCTTATACTTTTCATAGCCAGAGGGAAACCTTGAACCTCGAAGGTCCATTCTTTAGAATTGCATCAAAAACGTTTCTCTCATCCTTGATATTTAAATAACTGTTTTAAATACCTCTTCTCGTTGTCTTCCACTAACTCCTTGGGACAATGAGAGACTCCTTCTCCCTGAATCACCCTCCACTTTTAGAGCAACTTCTTTCATTTGAAAGGAATCGCGCCTTTCGATTCGACAACGAACTATTGCTATTCTATTTTCGGCCTTGATATTAATTGCTGTTTGAGATATCGACGAAAGCGCGCGTAAGAAAGATACATTGGCACATATTCGTTGCCGTTTACAAAAACATGAGTGTTTGCTCGGTGTTCAAGGGTTTGATAAGCGGATCGAAGCTGTTCGTAATTTCTTGATCGTTCATATGGTTATTTACGTATCGATTAGAGAATTTGCATAAATATGTTTGGAACGTGCATGATATAGTTTTGTGTGCCATAACGTAGAAAATGGCCACTCTATTATTTCTCAGCTCTTTTGACGTAAGTAATTTGGATATTTACGGAATTGTGGAAAATTTAAGTGTATACAGTACGTCAAATGATATCAATTTCATAAATTTGCAAGTACACCAATACCCCACTTTGCGTTGGGGTTACGTTCCAAAAAAACACGACGCAATGTGAATTAAGATTTTCCATAGCAAACCATGTAAAGATCGAAGATTGAAACTGAACTCTAAAATTAGCAAAACAAAGTGAAAATAAAACTGTATTAAAATTACGTTGATTTTCGGTTAGAAGAGGAATTACCGAGTTTTTTGGCATGGCGCAATTAGAAACAAAAGTAGAGCCATCTCTTAGAAAACAAGAAAAAAAATTCAAGACTCGAAAACCTAACGACGCGCAATGAAAATTAGTACTAATTGAGCAGCGACGCAACATCGAAAAAACGCAAAACGAAACGACACAAAGCGAGGTATTGGTGTACAAAAAATTAAATAGTTGTATCTATAAATTTTCGTATCATTTATCTAAATTAAGTAAATTTTTATATAAGTGAATTCTGGTACTGTTTAACAATTCTTCAAGATGGTTTCATTTGACGACTGAGAGCTGCCTTTCGAATGTAAAGGGTTAAAATACTTAAAAATATTTGAAAGTGGAAAGAATCTTTGTTTATTTTTCATTTCTTTAGATTTTCTCATGCGTGTTTCACGAGAAACGTCGCATTTCGTTTTAAACAAACAAATTTTTCAAAAGATTTCCGTGACCGGAAATAAAGGCATTGTCGAAGTAAAAAAGGAAGGTTCAGCTGGGTAGTCGATGGTATGATTAATGAACAAAAGTGTTTGCAGTGTAAAGAGATTAATGCTACATGTTCGAAACACGTTAAAGGGCCCCGGGATCGCTTTAAAAGGAGAACTGGGTCAGCATGGTGATTTTTAGGAACCTCGAACATTGGTCGATAAAAAAATGCAGTGTTCTACAGTTTTTTTTTTTTAAAGCTTTTATTTATGTTTTGTGAAAAGTAAGATTCGAGCAGCGTTAATAATGTATTTGCTATGAGAATCGAATTACGATTTTGTTCGGAGTAAACGGTAAATGCAATTTGATCGGATTGTTTTCGATCGATAAGCCGAGTTTCATTCACTTAGTTTTTCACGTAGTCGAAATTGGCTGGGTGAAATTGAAATTGTTGGAAAATTTTCTCCGTCGTTTGCGACTTTGATCGACGTTCCAAACGAAAACGTGATTAAATGAGTTCGCTATTTGAAATTGCTTTTTCCCTCTTTTTTATTTCAAGCAAGATATTGAATGAATTTTTGGAATACTTTTAGAAGTTGGAGAATTTTATTTTGAAGTTGTACGAAACATAGGAACTCTAATGTAAAATAAAACAGTTTCTGCAAATTTGTAGCTGCTTGGTACACTTTGAATTTTTTTATTTTTCACATGTAAGCATGTTGTTTTCGAAAAGTACACAATTTTTCAAGGGAAAGAAATCGTTTGAGTTACCATTTATTTATTTAGTAACAGATTTGGTGCACTTTAATGTAGGTACACGTGATAATTGTATACTAGATTTTGTGATTTTGTGTTTTTGATTTATTTCTGTCTTCTAGGAAATTAGTAGAAGGAACATAACTATTATTTTTAGGAAATATTTTTAGAAACTTTCACTACATAATTAATAAATTAATATCTGTAAAGTATCAAAACACTTTCTATCTTTAATTTCCTACGACCCTTAATAACCATGAAAGATTCTTAAAGCTTTAGATATTCAAATATTCCAGTTTATTAGAAGCTTAAATTGCTTCCAAAAGATGTTGCTTAAAAATAAATAGCAACTTTAACCATCAACTTTGTTCTTTAATTTGTTTAAAGAGTCATCTAAGCGACTAGCAAACTCCTTCGTCGCGTTACAGGGAATTAAAGGAACGAGATTCAATGAGCGGCAGAAAACGTTAGGCAAAGAAAATGAACGTCATTATTTCCACGATGGAAAAGAGCGAGGAACTTTAATGATGTAGATTTATATAGTATTCTTCGGGCGCGTGCTTTGTGTTAACGATCACGTTATGTGTTAACGATGCTGCTCTCGACCTCCTGTCACGAATACCGTGACTTCTGTGGTATCGCGCTTTGTGTGTCGGCCTTTGCGTTCTTTGACGACGAAAATGTACACTCCCGTCCATAACTTGTATAAGACGCTTGTAAACGTCGAGGAAAACGCTTATCACCGCCATCGTCGAAACGTTTATACACTGGTGATTCGATTTCAGTAAAATCTTGAAAAGATAATGTAATTTAATTGTCTTTATGAGGTAAAATGATTCACAGAATCCATCAAATAGCTTTCTTCGTTATAGTTATCATTTAACCGAAACACAGCTACTAATTATAAATTATAACAATTAATTTAATTTATTTCGAAAATTTAGAAGGTGTACAAAGGGCTGTTTATTTGAGAAACAGTTAATAATCAACCGTTTAACCTATTTTGTGAGCTACTGCTCAATAATCAGCAAGTGACTATAACGTCGACTTCCCTTTAGTTCTAGTTCATCGAACGTTCGATGAATTATGCACGGGAGTGTACGTAGTGGGCTTGTAGCTCGACAATCGCATGTACACGGTGATTTAAATTCCTCGTTTCTTCGCGTTTGTCTGAGCAGAAATGCCTCTAATTGCCGGCATATCAGCCAGAGAAGCGGAATCACGGAATTCGCGATGAAACGGAACTCGTACGAACCTGTGTATACGTATTTGCAGGGCAGGTTGAACGAGAGAGCGAACAATTTGAGTGCATATGGCAGAAAACACGAAGCTGACATAAATTCTTGATTAGATTTAAGATTTATGGTTAAAGGTTTAAGGTTTAACTATTCGAAGCGTGCATCATACCATACGAATGCTTCATGCGTGAGAACGTGTAGTAGATTAGCAAGCTGTTGGTCAAAATCGTTTTAATTATTTTGTCGAGCAAGGTATACCGTTTTTCCCATAAAATTATATTTGTATGTCCAGGCAATTATACATGCTTTGCAAATGGATGTTATCTTTAATGGTATCTGTACAGAAATGTGTTTCTTTTTTTCGGTTAATTGATTTGCATGTGCTTTGAATATTTTGAAGTTTTACGGAAGGTCTGTCATGCTTATATTTATGAAACATTCTTCGTTCATTTCAATAATTGTGTTTCACATCGTCAAGAATACACTCACACTATCGTTTAGAAACTTAATATATCTTCGTCTCAAAACAAATCAAATTTTCCAAGTAATATTAAAGAAAAAGATTATCTTGTTGCAGCAATTAAGTCAAATTCGATCAAGATTGGAAATAAAAATGATAATTATAGTATATATTGACAGTTTTTGAAATAAAAAGATATTTAAAAGAAATATTGGAAATTTGTTTTGTTCGAATATTAGTAGTTACCTCAAACTTTTAATATAGCAGAATACAAACGTATTTTTGATAATTCACAAATTTCTTTCGATTAATTTCGACAGACTCCATGCGTACGGTCGTGAATCGGTATCGATGCTTGACCGACTTTCGTTCGGTTATTAATATTTCGTGCATTCGTCCCGCCTGTCCGAGCGATTTTTTTACAAAAGCCAATAGCCAGCACTTTTTACGGTGTAATCCGTAATTGGAAATCCTCACGCGTATCACGGATTCCTCACAGACTTTTTTTCCCCCGCCCCGATGTGGGAAGAAATGGTAAACGACATGTTCTCGCGGGAAAACGTGAGAGATAATCCGCGAGATCGGTTACCGCTCACGTTTAACTTTCCCCCGTGCCTTTATACGTAAATTATTTCCGGATGACTCGATCGGATTAGCGATATTAATTGAGGGGCATGAATTAGGCGTTTGATTAACGAGGCAACGAGCTAAAGGTGACTTATCTTGACAATCGACATGACGAACGGATGGAGGATCATGTTGATCGTTTTAGTTTGAATGTATGTAATTAAATGACTCGTGAAACTGATCAAATATTGTAATTGCTAGCTACAAAATATTTTATAATAATTCACTCGAAAGTTTGGAAGGCATAAAAGAGGACTTTTTGTTAGAAAGATAATTAAACATCAGGTTTGCAATTGAATATAATTAAGTGGCTCTCAAAATTATAATAATTAATTTAAAGATTCAGAGGGTATAAAGAAGGACGTTTATCAGAAAAATAATTAAACATTGAGTTTGCAAACAGGAAGTTTAATAATTTGATGAGTTTCCTAAATCATCGTGGGGCATAGATTGTATTTTTTATTAAAAATTTGTTTAGAATTATTGTTGGAAAAGGGTTTGCAAAATTTTTTGATTACAAAAATTTTTGGCTGTATTATTTAGGATATTTTACTAATTCAGCTATGAAGATTTTCTTGTTAGATGGTAAAGGTGGATTCTCATCGCGAGAGAGTAATAGTAAATTATTTAAGATTCACGGTAGATCATTCTCTATGATTATGTCAGTATAATACGCCTGGTTTAGAATTAAAGTGTCTGACTACTAATAGTTGATGGAGTGATTAATAGTCGCTTTTGTCGACATTGATGTGTTAATTATAGTCTCGGAAGAACCTTTGGCAGTTCTTGATGTACATTAACGATGTATAATTATTTTAGGAGAAAAGTTCGAGTGACTGACATAATATCGAAATTTTACGGTTTATTATATTACTGTTAAATAAACAGAAAATCGATTTTAAAACCGATTTTGTTTTGTTATTTTATAAAATTTCTACCTTCTTTGAATATCACTTTATCTCCTTATTTGCATTTTAATTTAATTCAGGCTAATAGAATTTAACGTAACTTCCGAGCATAATAATTTATTATTCTACAATTATATTTATATTAATTCTACATTTTGTTACATTTAATATTAATTCGAATATTAACTGTAACGTGAAACATTTATTTTGAACATATTGATTGATAGAAATAATATTAATAGCAATTTATGTTTAACATTTTTTTGTTTCCTATATTTATTAGTTTACTATACGATTCTTCAGACCTTTTTTCTCTCGTTAATCTTCCCCCCAAGAAATCATTTCTTACTCCACTTCATAATCTTTCCAAACAGGTTTCCTGTTATTCCAAACAGTACAACGAGGTAGAAAAGTAATTTGCATACAGGGTAGTTACAGAAAATTGCATTTCACGCGAAAGAAGTGCTTATTCCACTGCTTGTGTGTACCACATTTTTGCTTTGACCTACACACATCGTTACCACGCTACTACCTACTGCTTCAACGGCCATTTTTTAGTAACCGATATACCGTTGAACACATAAACGTCTCTTCTTCAACGTCTTCTACAACCTCCCCTCGCCTTAACTACGTGTTATCACTTTTATCGTGGCCAGCACGCAACGCTTTGTCGTTAGCAAGCAAAATCTTTCTCTTCTCGCCTTGTGCAGCTATCGTTATCCGCTCGTTTCATCGAAAGAATCGTGTTACGTTCTCATTAACGGAGAAAATCACGTTACACGGGGACAGTTCGAGGTTCGTGGCATGTCTATACGGGCGGCGTAACTTCCGGGACACGAGGGCCATCCCCTAATGAGACTTGACCAAGCGACAGTAACGTAATTTGGAGAGGACCTGGTCTTGTGACATGCCTTAATCGCGTTGCCTTAATGCGTTTTAATTTACCGTTAGTCGCACTCATGGTATTTACTGGCTGCTCATCGACAAAATGGCCATCGCGAAATGGAAGGGACGAACGCGTTGCTGTTCCCTCGTTTTATGGATGCACGTTTTATGGATGGGGTAGGAGCATACGTTTCGGGGACGTGGATGAGAGATTGGTATGGTTGCGACCCTCGATAGGAGGTTGTATAAGGTATCAATAAGGACAAGGGCGGTGGTTTATCTTTGGTGGAATCTGAGTTCTTTGATCGTTGAGGAGAATCAGGGGAAAGTTGAGAAATTATACTATTTAATTAATCATTCGATGTTGGAAGTGATACTGAAGTAATTTTGATAGTTTTGAGTTTGATTCACAAGTGATAGTTTGTTAAGGTAGTGTTCTAGGAATATAAAATATCTTGGATCGTTAGAAATTTGTTTCTTTTGGGAACAACGATTTGAAGAAGGCAAAAACACTTTTTGATTATAATTAAATTAAATTATTAAATTTGATATGTTATAATGTTAGTTCTGAAATATTTAAAAAATGATTATTTGAATAATAGATATATTGTCTTATTTGGTTAAGAGTTATTATTACTACTTCTTTATTCGAGTAAATAAAAGATATATTTTTTTAATTAATTCGTTGTTTGACACTAAATAATAACGTGTATATTTTGTTCATTAATTTATTTAAAAGAAATTAATCGAAGTAGAAAAGTATTTGTAAACGATCAACTAAGTTATGACGTAAATATAAAACTTACTTTTCGTAAGTTATTTGCACAATAAAAGTAGTAGAATAGTTCAAGCAATTCGTAAGTTTCGATATGAAATATTTTATGGTTTGGTTCGAGAACGTTTCCAGAGCACATGTTCACGAAGTTATATGATTATGGACTTCGATGCAAATCTCGTAAATCACCGGTTTAGAGTTGGAAAGTCTTGAATCGGTTGAAAGTTTGCTCTAGTTGCAGAAAGAATCGAGCGAGGTAGCTTGAATTGGTTGCGATTTGATTTGAGCCAGTTTTTCTTTGATTATCCTTCATCATCGGTATTGTTGTTCACGAGTTCGTGAAAAATAAATTGTTAGGCGTTTCCTTGAAACTCAGATACGATTTGCGTGAATTCCGGTCGTTTCGTATAGTTCAAACATTTGCTCTTTTAGTTTATTCTAGGAAGATCTTGTCTTTCGAATGACATTGGTTTCCCATTCTTTGTTCCTTCATAATGTTTCTCCTCGTTTACCTTTACTCGATACAAGTTTATCACTAACCGTAACCTCACAATTACAATTGTATTCGTTAAAAGACACAATATTCCATTTTTTAATTCTTACTAGTTGAATGTATTGTGCAAAAATAGTGCACGTTGCTAATTGTAGATTCACTTTGAATAATTTAGCATCACTGATGAATTTGACTATTCACTTTTAGAGAGGCATCTGAATCATTTCGAATCGAAAGTGATTTAGATAATAAGATGTTAGTATTAAGAAATATCTGAAACAGTTTCACTGGGAAGAAGATTTATAATAATGCAGAGGCATATTATTCGACTGCAAGAATGTTAAAATGCATTTCGAAGGATTTTATGGGACGGAGTAACCTCGGTATTGGAGCAAAAACTTGGATTTCTAATCTAACGTGACATTGACCAGAGTAGAAAGGACCCTCCTGCTCGGGGTGGCTGAAGAAGCCTAGAATCGATCGGTCTCGAGGCGAGCAACCCCTATATGCCACCACCGTAGACGTCTTTCAAACGGACCCTCGACTCTCCCCCTTTTTTAATTTCCAATCGTGTTTCATACTTTCTAGGAAACACGCGGTGCTGTCAAATATTTACAAAAGAGTGTGGCGATATGGGGATGTATAAAAAAATGAGAAAATACAGTTCGATTTAATCTTGATTCATCTACTTTTGACCAAAAACACCATTTAGAGGTTTGAATACTTGATAGAACAGTAACCAAAAGATACGTGATTATTAGTTACAAGTTTATAATAAATTTCTTTAAGAAGTACTATTTCGTCCAATTTTTTAATGTAAATTTTCATGGTAGTTCAATAATTCAGATAATATCATTGATTTATTTAAAAGTTGAGTTTAAGTAAGAGATCGGTGTGCAAACATTTTTAAATTAGTAAAACTACAGAAATATTCGATTATTATTAGTATGTTGCTTGAGATACTTAGAAGATCATTTAGAAGTATTTAATATTTGGCACAGGTAAATTTAGGCGTTTCTATAGCGATATAATTGAACGAATAATTCTATCAGCTAAGAACAGAAAACCAATTACAATTCTGTAAAAGATAATTCATCCTCGCACATAAATTTTTTAAACTATATTCAAATCGTTTGTACCGTAAAATAACCGTACAGTGTAGTTTCTACCAATAAATAAGAAAAAGCACCGTGACCGCGATCGTTACGTTTGGGACGCGATGACATTTCCCAAAATTCGTAATAAATTCGCCAAGGAGCAGTTTCGAAAGCTTCGACGCAATTAGAACGGAGCCACTGCTCAGGCTCTTTTTATTTATTGCCAGCGTGCATTACCGTGTCACTGTGATAAGGGGAACAAAGGTAACGCCGGTATCGCGGCCTGCTCCGAGGACAGAGGAAGGCTTGTTGCGCCATTGCTCGCGAGAAATCTTTATAGCGGCACGATTGTTCTCGCTCTCTCACGGCCGAGCGTTTAGTTAGCAACAAGTAGTCACAAGGCCTACGTGCTGCTGCTCCGTTGCAAGTATACAAGCACACGTGACACATGAACGACGAGCAGAAAGGCTCTAGCGAAAGCGAAGTCGAGCACGCGAGATCGATGCTCTCTTCTACTATATAGTCCGTTTAGAGAGGCAATAATGATGGTTCTTTAGGAATACTAACAATAAACTTTGATGAATTTTATAGTCATAAATGACTATTGTTGCTTAACTCTTTGCCAGACAATTTTGTCGATGGACTGTATCGTCGGATTAGAGGGGCAATAATGATGGTTCTTGGGAGTACTAATAATATCCGGTGTTGAATTTTATAGTCATAGGTGACTATTGTTGCCTAATTCCTTGCCCGGCAATTTTTTCGATGGCCTATATAGTCGATTTAGAGAAGCAATAATGATGGTTCTTTGGAGTACTAACAATAAACGTTTCTGAGTTTTATAGTCATAAATGATTATTGCTGCTTAACCTTTTGCTAGGTAATTTTTCGATGGACTATATCGTCGGATTAGAGGGGCAATAAGGATGGTTCTTTGGAGGTACTAGTAATAAACGTTGCTGAATTTTATAGTCATAAGTGACTATTGTTGCTTAACCCTTTGCCCGGCAATTTTTTCGATGGTCTATATAGTCGGTTTAGAGAAGCAATAATGATGGTTCTTTGGGAATACTAACAATAAACGTTTCTGAATTTTATAGTCATAGGTGACTATTGTTGCTTAATCCCTTCCCTGGCAATTTTTTTGTTGGTTTCGTATATAATAGCAGACAAAAGTTTAAGACTAAATACAAAAATAGAGTTTACAAAAATAGAGCAATTCACGTGTAAGAAGTAATGCAATAAACAAATTTCGGGTTTTTTACTAATCAATAAGTATTTATTAAAAATGCGATTTAGATAAGAATTAAGCTTTTGTTACAATCGCAGAATATTTTTATCGTATTCGGAATGTATTGTGTTATGGATATGACGTGCGATTACTTGGAACTAGAGTTATAAAAAGTGTTAGATGTTATAAAATCGATCTTTCTACATGTCATTTTGTTCGCGTTAATTAAATCTATGGATAGACGTCTATTAATTTGTCCCTGTTTTAATACGTATTCTAAAATTTTATAACAGTTACGCGCGAACTTCTCTGTTCAAATACATTCCTTTGAAAAACGAAGATCCATGTATTCCTAAAACAAGTTCGTAAGGAAAGCTAATTATGATTCATAACGTACCAAAAACACGAACTTTTGTTACTCTAGCCATACGCAACAGATGTCCCATACAAATGTAAATGCCTTTTTTAAACACAAATTCAAAATAGTAGTCTTCGAATAATATATTTATGTCCCTAAAATCGATGTTACATATCCGCCAATTCAACGTTTCAAATTTCACGCGGGACGCTCTCTGGCCATGATGGTACTCGCTGGACTCGCACCTCGACCGGAAGGTGCCTGGAAGAGGCGCACGTGTAACTTTTATTTTCGCCGTTTTCATCGCGCGGACGTAGGAGAAAGTTTTAATAGAATTCCTCCTACGCGAATCTTTTCCGGCGGAAGGAAGTTCCTTCGATTTAAAGACTCCCTCGTCCCTTGCCCTCCTCTCTCCCTCAAGAAACCGCGTTCGTTCGAACTTTATTCGAAAACTGTGGAGGCTCCAGGTGGTGTTAGTTTAATACTTTGTCGGTTGTCGAAGGTGTCGAGGTGGTGTGAAACGTGGTAGGTGTAACATGCACGAGGCGATGTTAGATGATTAGAGGGTTAGAGGCGGTTTAGTAGTCCGTACTCGCTTAAGCGATTGTGGTTTAATAAGGTAGCTGGTGCTTTGAAAGATCAATTATGCTGTAATTAGTGTAAGCGTATATGCCCTGTTGCTTGCACATCAATTATTCCATTGTCAATTTTATTGGTGTATGGAAAATAGATCATGGAACAAGATCTTCACGGAGATTTATTTTTTCTTTCATGCATATATTTTTGATGTTTCTTAATTAATTTGCACACGATTTGATCGTAAGTTTTGCATATTCTAAGGTATTAAATTTATGTAAGGTGTGTAAAATACATAGTTTATTTACTATAAGTTTCATTGCTAACAGTTTTGTAGAAATTGTTGTTTTTCTTCTTGTTCGTTTTCTTGTTTGACTTCTTGTTTTTCTGGTGTATGTACAGTAGAAAGTCATATATAGGGTATATCGAGTAAATCAGATTGTGTAAATGTTTCGATTATGTTTAGAGAAACACTTATCATTTTAGTAGAGAATAAAAAAAAAATAGTAAATTATAATTTGCAAAGACTCTTCGTTCGTAATAAAATTTTTCGCTCATTTTAAAGAGATATTTTAAAGATTTCATCTACGTGATTCATCCTTTAGAAATCGATATGAACACTTTTGCCTGTGAACCTTACGTTTTATTTGTTCTACTCGTAGAAATTAATACTGCAGTGGTAGGTATTACACGCGAGAGAGAGTTTAGAAAGTATATTTTATACATGATCGATTCACATCGATCGGTGTAGGTACGTTTATAGATACGATGAAATTAATTTCTCGTTAGCATGGAACGGATTGATAGGGGCAAACAGGATATTCGAGATGCTTGGCAATTAACGATGGGATTCTGCGGGTGCCCACTTGAATTCGACAGAAAAACGGCACGTGATTTGACTGAACCATGTTCGAGTTCCCCTTTGCAACTCTAGTTTAGATTATAAACGTCTTCATTAATTTTCGTTCAGCTTTAATAGCTTTGAAGTTTAATTTATAATTGTTAATAACTTTCGATACTTAAATGTTGATCGATAATACTTCAGACTAATATGCAATTTTAATTTAATTCCCGCATTAAAATCTTTTTGCTGTAAGAGGATTGAAATAATAAATTTGCGTAATCTACAGTCTACAGCAAAGACAAGAAAATGTTTGAATTGCTCTAGAATTTGTTGTCCTTCTAAACGTATAAAGAATCACGTCGAACTTGATAGATCTCAGTGTGAGGTTTAATAATTCATGAAAACAGTGTGCTATTGTAAAATTAACAATAATTTATATGTTAATTAAATAAATTATTCGATCAGCTTATCTTATTATCCATGGATTGCAATAAGTATAAGTAGTTTACGTCGAAACTTATCAGACACAAACTTCATATGCACATGCAATAAACTTCCAAGTTCAGTTTTCATGAAGACGGTGCATCGTACAATCCAATTTTATTCCACAATTTTGTCTATTTTCTACATGTGGAATAATTTTCATACTTGATTATATTACTCGTCCTAGACTGTATATTATAGAACCAACCTATTGTACCACTAGTATTACAAGGTCGACGAAAATTCATCAGATCAACGATGATAGCAGTACAATGAGTTTATGTTTAGATACATATACATACGTATCGTAATTTCATCTGGAGCGCATAACTGAAATTGCTCCAAGTCCCATACTCGATTTTACGCTATGGAATGTAACACGAGTAACGATACTCTTAGGGACGATTGATCGATCGCGTAACTGTATACCTCGCCAGGTAGTAACGCCGTGCTCGAACAGACCATATGATCCTGTCCCTTGAAAGCGTAATCGTAATTGATCGATCCTGAGTAACAGGATCGTTTGAATGCCTCTGCCCCGAAAGAAATTGCGATACGACTGGTGGCCGCACTCCGAAAAGATTGCGTTTCCATTCGCCATTACGGCCGTGAAGAATAACGTGTTTAAATTGGTGGTTTTAAAAGACGAGCGAGTAGACTCGTTCAGATTCAATAAATTTCATGTACAGGTAAATCTCTTATCTTCGTGACTCGTTTTCATTCATGAGAGAAGTTCTGTGTTTTGGTAGATCATTAGCGAGGAGTTTGGTTTGTATTTGTTTTATATCATAATAAATGCAAGGACATTTTTATTAGCAGTTAAACCAGTTTAAGTAATATCTTTCAGGTAAATCAAGGTATTTTTTTCTGCGATCTCGCATTTATTTATTTTTATTTTTGCATTTAAAGTTTCTGTAGCTGCTGTTTTGTTATTACAAAGGTTGCAGTAAAGTGGATTATTGACTGATGAATATAGCTAGTATACTTCCGGTTTCCAAGTTACTTTTCGTGGACATTTTCTTATCCATAAACTGTATTTTTCTATAATACACCTATTTAACTAATAATTATTATTAATCATAAAAATCGTATATGTAGAAGTAACTGTAATCTTGAATTTAATCACATTTTCGTATTTTTTATCACATTTTTACACGTCCTTTAATCCTGATTTTTTAAAACACAATTTATGTATCTTTCGAAGTTATTCCTCGAAGTTGATAACTCGAGAAGAATTCCGTGTGGAAATATTATTTAACGTATCGCCTCAATTGATTTCGGCATCTAGAAAGACAAACGCTATCAAGACGAATAGAATGCGAAGTTTAGCCTGATTGTCTCGTGACGGGCCGTTTTATTTATTGACACTTAACCTCTGCGACAATTTCCTGCGTGCTTTCAACGTTACGATTTATATCTATACAAGCACGTCTTCTTCACGCAAGCATTGGCGTAGTCCGATCGTAAAACCGATCGCGAAACTGCTTACGTATATTTTTCTCGAGGATTTGCCTATTAATTTTAGGTTCAGTATGTCACAATGGCTGTAAAGCAAACGTGAGCACACTTTGCTTGAAATAAAAATAAAAGATAACTTTTTATATTTGAAATAATATAAAAAATTCATAGGTTGTGAGATACTCGAGATCTTATAGCTTGTAGTTCAATTCTGAATCCTGTAATTTAATTTTTTTCAGTTGAGTATAGATTTCGTTTTCTGTAGTAATTGATGATACATCAAAAATACATCTAAGTATTTTAAATAATTAGATTTTTTTTTAAATATGAAAAGTGTGTGTAGGTAAGAATAATAATTAAGTCTTAAATATTATTTAGAGTAGTTTTCACTATGTTATTTTGTAAATAATGTTTCCCAAAGAATGATCCAATAATTTTCTGATTTTACGGATTACTTATTACTTATTTTATTTTATTTACATTTATTTGTGTATACAGGCTGCACCTGTAACCAACGATTGTGAGAAATCTCTCAATTCTAACACCGATAATATAACCATATTCGAATAACTTTTTTGGCCAATAGCTTTAACAAGCTTAAATTAACCTGTGTAGCAGTAACTTTTTCTTAACAAAATAAATCAATCGTTTTGTTCAACTATTATCTTCAAAATATAAAGAAGATACACTTGCTGCCAGTGTTGAATGTTTCCTTCATTCTGTTTCCATTTCGATGTTTCCCCCGTTCTTCGATTTTACGCAGATACGCGGAAACATCGGAGTATGTGAATTCCGAGCCGATTATAGAACGCAAGTTTACGTTCAGCGTAAGCTGTTGCGAAAGCAACAGTCATTCGAGGAATGAAATTTCAAACAGTGCATAGCGATGCACCGGGGACGACGCGCTACTTGTATGCAGATACACGAGGTGACGTAACGAACGTGGGTCGTATTGCCTGGCCGATATCCGAGATGTTGAAACGGAATCGGAAAAATTAACGAGCAACTCGTTCGATCGCGAGCCAGGATAAAAACCCACGGTTTATCGGTCGATTTACCTCGTAGGCGAATCGCTAATTATTCGATGAAAGTTGCGAAAGAGATTCCTCGAGTAAAAGTTAGCATTAAGCGAAAGAAATGAGACGGAACACGTTTCTTATACTCTTTCTGTTACGTACTTTATATTTTTTATGCCAATTCATTGATAATCGTATTTTTTTTTTTATAAGGGATGCATAAATTTTGTAACGTCGACTTCCTACGTTTTTCAAGAAATTAATTTACCTTAAAATTGGTAGCTGGCAAATTGTACGCTTTAGTGGAGCGTAAATTATATTAAGCATAATTTTATGAAAAATTATTCGCATGTGCTTTCCTAATTGTGAACGTGAACCATGGCTGCGAGAGGGTGGATTTGCATATATGGCGGTGCTTGAATTGGGAGGAGTAAACAAAAAGGTTAAGGCCGAATCTCTGCGGCCGTTTTACACGCGATAAAGCAGCGTTTCACAGCATGCCTGTGTAGTTAGTTGCATTAAAAACGTGCCTGTGCCTTCTACTTCGGCAGCGAAAACGAGACGTGAAGCTTTGACCTAATACGAAAAGTTAATTGCTTATTTTCCATTCTATTCTACGTAAGTGTCTCTTCGAATTGTTATCGGTAAAAGAAAGCAATTTGCTGGGAATTTTATATAATTTTGATGATAATACAAATATCATGAGAGATTACAAATACAAACGACATTTAATAATAATAATATAAGTACAATATTGTGTACCTCTTAAATTACAATCAATTGATTACAATCAAATTATTATTCTACCAATGAGCAATGTTACTTCCTAAGAATATTTAAACATTTAATATTTAGCTAAAAATTAAAGTTCGTGAACTTTGTAATGTTCCCTTACACGAATGTGGCTGTTTTGACCGATGTCGTATATATACTGCGAAGGAATATTAAACTTTCAATTACGCGAAGGAAGTCATTCTGATCGATTCATTAGCCATGCATCCGTGCAAAAATGAACCGATCGAGAGTGCATAATAAGTTGAGTCACGAGCGATCGGTATAATATTAAGTATTAACCCTTTTAGTGCCACGAGAAATACCGGACCAATTTGACGAATTTGATAAAGTTTAGGTGAACGTTCATAAAAACCGAAGTAAGAATGATATTTATAAAATTCAAAAAGCAGCATATTACGAAATAAAGGGAGAAATTTATAACGTTTTATAAATTTATTCTGAGATAAAATTCTCTCGCGATGCAAATAGCTGGTCGCCATTGCATACGCAACGATATATCGTCGTTCGGCACTAAAAGGGTTAAATATAAGAATGTATGCTCACCTAGCAGCATCTCCAATATGAACGTGAAGCTATTAAATAAAAGAAATTCAATTATTTGACAAAATATAAAGAAGAAAGTCCAGTAAGTCGCTAAAGACCTCGAAGTCGATGCGATTCTAAATCTTATAATAAAAAAAAAAATAAAAAAAAACATATCTCGTATGTTTTGGTCGTGAAAGGAGCATTTATCACTTTCCTCCAAGTACGTTCACGCCCGGAATATTCCACCTGCAATAACAGGAAGCTGGTCGAATTATCGGAATCATGAAGCGTGCGTGACTGCGTTTAACTCTCATTCATAATAATGATCGCGCGTTAAATTCCGCGGCAACACTTTATCCGGTTTTTCGTCGTGCTCCTTTGTGCCCGCGCCGTGCGTGCCCGTTCATGCATCATTCATTTCGTTCACCCGCGCCCGACGCGGTATCACGCTCCGCGGGAATGACAAAGGAAAGGGTTAACCATAATGATAGTACACACGGGATAATAAGTTCCACCGGTTAAAGTCGCTCGCTGATTATCGCACGATTACCTTTACTTCCTGCAATCTTCACGTGCACGCTCTTGCGGCGTGGAAACGCGCGATGGCCAGCGATTAGACGTGCGGACATTTTTCCGGAAAAATGTTAACACTACGTCGGTGACTAATTATAGCGGTTACCAGGCGAATGAAATGCCAGAACCGAGGGTTTACTATGTTGAAACTGGATTACAAATGTTATCCACGTTTTATCGGTTTCTACAGGAACGTTGTCTTTAATCCTTTAACACTAGAACTGCCAATAATTATAGTGTACTTGTTTGCGTGGAAGAGATCAAATTGAAAATTACGTGAAAAGATATTTAATGCGTAGAAAACGAATCTTTGTTTATATTTTCTGCAGAAGATTATAGTAAATTTTGGAAGCTTTATCGCAGTGAATTTATAAGGTTGCTATGAATAATCACCAATTGGTCATTTTGACTGCTCTGGTAGTTCTAGTGTTAAAGGCACATTAACACTAAAACTATCGACACTTATAGTGTACTAGTTTGCATGAATGAGATCAAATTGAAAATTACGTGAGAACATATTTAATGCATAGAAAACGAATCTTTATTTATATTTTCTGCAGAAGATTATAGTAAATTTTGGAAGCTTTATCGCAGTGAATTTATAAGGTTGCCATGAATAATCACCAATTGGTCATTTTGACTGCTCTGGTAATTCTAGTGTTAATGTACCTTTAACACTAAAACTATCGACACTTATAGTATACTTGTTTGCGTGGAAGAGATCAAATTGAAAATTACGTGAAAAGATATTTAATGCGTAGAAAACGAATCTTTGTTTATATTTTCTGCAGAAGATTATAGTAAATTTTGGAAGCTTTATCGCAGTGAATTTATAAGGTTGCTATGAATAATCACCAATTGGTCATTTTGACTGCTCTGGTAATTCTAGTGTTAAACGCCAATTCGTTATTTCTTAATAGCGATTTAAAAGCGCGATTCAGAAATTGGACGGTATTCGTTAAAAGAGAAAAAAATAAACAAATTGAGATAGCGCAAAGAAAAATGATCGAATACAATGATTGTAGTAAGAAAGGTGTTAACACTTAGTCAATCAAACGGGAAAATCTTCCATTTTTTTCTCGATGAAGCGCTGCTACTAATTCTATTTGCTTTTGTTATTAGTTAGTCTTGAATTGGTGTTGAATTGATTAAAAATTGTACTTTGGAAGAGCAGAAAATGCATTTGATAAACTGTGAACAAAACTAGTTCAAGACTAACTAATAACAAAAAGTAAATAGAATCAATGGCAGATGAAAGAATGAAAGATCTCCCCATTTGGTTGACTAAGCGTTAGGATGTCGCATTTATGGCGTTAGAATGTGACGATTAGAGTTCTTTTTCGAAGAATAGATAACGCGAATAGAGCAACGAATCACCGTAGATGAGATTTCTTAACGGTCGTGGAATAAACAAATTATTATTTAGTTGTTGTTTTCGTAAGTGGTTTGTCTGATTGTGACTATGAGTAGGGTGGATGTTTAGGATCTTTGAGAAAATTTAATTTAACCCTTTGCGCTCGAAAGGTGACTATTAGTCGTGTAATAATATTAATTTCAAATATTTTCCAGTGCTAAATATTTATTAATATTCGCTTATATTAAACTTTATTTATTTAGTTAAATCTTTCGCTAAAATTTACATATATGACTATTTAACCTCCGGGTCTGACTAATAAACAAACTACGTAAGATTTGAAAATTTGTGAAACTATCATTTGGCGACTGACGGTCGCCTCTCGACCGCAAAGGGTTAAGTCTTAAAGAAATGTTATAATTCGGTATACCAATGAGTACACCCTGCCGTTCGAAAGTTTGAAACTGATAATGAATTCCAAGGAACGCAGTCACTTAAAAGAGGGGTTGTGTTATCTGAGAAAACCCTTCGACGAAACTCTATCACTATATGGAGAATTGTTAATTTCGAATTAATATGAAAATTTGCACAGATTTCGACGTAAGCAATGAAGCAGAAGTTGTCTGAAACTTTCAGTCGGCAGTGTATACAAAAACAGACGTATCGTCGAAAAAGTTCACAAACTGAAATTGTAAATGAAAAGAAAACGATTGGAGCCATAAAATTGCGAATCTGAAAGATCGTAGAATAACGGTGGAACGATTCGAGGAATAGTTGAAGAGGCTGACTCGGCTGCTAAGAATGGGTGTGTACCGATATTTCTTTTCTCAGAAGAGCATATTGAACTAAGGTACATAAGAGATGTAGAACAGAAAGAGAGGCGGAGAGAAAGCGGGGGTGTGTCTACGCAGACGGCTATCAATTTTATTGCACTGTTATCGATAAGCAGAGCCTGTGTGCACTTGCGTCCGATGGACATTTTAAGCTGTGTAATATGAAACACGTGAAACGAACGATTACTTGAACCGAAAGACACACATGCACAAGTATTATCTGCCGTGCTTCAGAGGTGTACATGATGTTTTCCAGAATCATGACGCAATTAGAAAACAGATAGTTCATCGTGCAAAAATATGTTGTTTGAATCTCAATATTTGCTAGGTATACGTGCACCTGGATAGTTATAGTCTGCTTATCTTCTTCACCGTTTTAACACGTTCACGCCGGCGCGGATATTTGCTGTCCGCTCTGTGGGGCGGCACGGCACCATTGTTCCGACTTTTTGGTCATGACAAGCTCCGATAAATCTGAAACAAGATTCTTGTAGGTTTCGACGCCCTGAATCCGAATCCGCAATCCGTTCCTCGCCCGAGTCCCCAGGTTTTGAGAAAATCGACTTTGAAAAAAAGGCGATTTTTCAACTTTGATCGTGTATTACCGCGTTATTATTAAAAATAACCGATCTCTGTTTACGGCATTCGATAGCCTGAACCTTTTCGAATACAGCGGTATATAATAAGTTTGCAATCGGATGTTGCTTGGCACATTTGAAAGGTACAGCGTACGCGGCGAATAAAACAAAAAGGGTAATAACTTTTTGTGATACTTGTCCAAATAAGCCGACGCTTTGTTTCAGTTGTTTTAAAAAATTACATAAGTAGTATAAGTAGTTATATTTTGTTATTGATTAATTATATGTTATGTATTTTGTGTTGAATGTTTGATTATAAGGTAGAAATGTATAATGTATAATGTTAAATCAATAAAATAGTATTTTGTACTACGTATTTTTCGATATACAAACGTGGCCCATTGGTGGCCCATGCCGGCGTGAACGTGTTAAATGAAAACATTCGTGTACCTTCAAAGTGCAAGTTTCTAATAATTACGCTTATATCGATGCGAATAATATTTTTCTTGGTTACTTATGGGGTTTTTTTTGACTCCACCGATAAATGGCTCAACTATTTCATTGATTTCGTGAGTCACCGTACGTCAAACACGTCTTATCAAGTGTTACACACTTCCGTTGTCAGCTCCAAAACGTTTGAGGCGGCAAAACACAGATAAATAGGTGTGATCTAGTAAAAACGAAGTTAATACATTACGTACAGATCATCGTTTTAACACTATTCCTGCCGACACTTCGCGTACACCTATTCCTACCGCGACATTTCCACGTAAGACAAACTACAAATTTTTCTTAAAAAATAAACAATGAACAAAGAAATGAATATTGAAAACTGTATTATACGTATATTTGAGAAAAAGTCTAAAGTTTAAAGGCGATTCAATTATGTTGTATATATGAAATTCTAATCAAAATTTTAAAAACGGTCATTTGACATCATTTGACCGATTGTGGTAGGAATAGTGTTAATACTTTCTTCTATATGTGTATCCACGACTCGAAATAATATGATCTGTTCGTTACGTTTGTTACGTTTCTCATGTTCATTGTTAATAAACAAATAAGTAAAAAATATATAGCAACATTGAAGAATTTACAAATGTGAATTAAAAGAAGGTACTTGTATGCAGTGTATTCAGTTTTTTGGCAAGTAGAACGCCCAACACGATGCGTTAACCGGGGATCTTCCTCGTTTCAACAAAAGGGACTAGCTCCAATTGTGGGAAGATTCTGCTCTACAGAGAATCTTCTTAAAGCTAAGCTGCCGACCTGTCCGTGGTGCCGTCCTCCTGGCACCCCCATATAAAATATTTGGACAGAACTTCCGGCCCAAACACGCCTCAACCGGGACGAGCATTTCCTCTCAACCCCATTCTCTCTTTCTCTCCGCTGCTTTCTGTATCTCCGTTTCGATCTCGATTTCTCGAGCTGCTTTCCTGCCCTCCTTGACCCCCGGCCTTGTATCTTCCTCTGAAGTTTCCCGGAGACGACAAAAGTTTCTTGGTCTCTCGATACATAGTTGGCAATCGGTGCTCGAAACGGGTTTCACTTGGAAGCTCGAGAGGCAGCACGGGTACACGGGTACTTTATGCAACGTCTCTTGGATGGGCGAACGAGGATATTCCTGATTTTTGGAGGAAATTCGAAGCGATTAGATCGAGATTTCGAAAGAGTATATTGTTGGTTGGTTCTCTTGCCAAGAATTTAGGGGTTGACACGCTGAGGAAGTTTTAAAACTTCTTTTGCCGTATCTTTATTTGTGACACTGTGTCTGTGTGTAAACACAATAAAAATACCTAAACGTGTTGTTATCAGCGTTCGAAATATAAATAAGTGGATATGAACTCACCAGACATGAAAACGAAGAAATTGTTGTAAACTCGTTATCGTGAAGTATTTGTACAGTAGCTTTTAAAATTATTTGCACGTATTTATCTGTTTGATACTTTTACATACTTTTTGCAAAATTTTTGCAATTAGTTGGAAACGCTATTAGAAACGATAGAAAATTTAATACGCATGAATGCAAATGCATTGGTGCATGCAAATTCTTTTTGTTCAGACACAGATTTGTTATGATCATAAAAATTTAGCTAGGAAAAAGTATCCATGTACTTACATACTAGGGCATACAGCAATACAGTTATCTAAGAGATTCTACAGAAAGTGGTCGTGCACACTGTGTCTACAAGCAATTACGATGATCGCCCAGGCTCTGTCGTTCTCAATTTAAAGTCATTTTCGCGAGCGATAGGGGCGAGGGATAGGGAGGCTCGTAATTTAGAAGATCGAGGACATAGGATACGACGTAATCCCTGGCGGTGTTCCCACGGTCTTCAAGATTCCTCGTACACGCGAGCATTTCTCTACACCTCCGGCTGACATGCCATGATTTCAAGGTGGTTCAGGACTTGTCAGTGTATACACACAAACATGGATACGGACAGGGTACGTCAACGGGATCCTTAAAAAGGGTCTCGAAGGACGAGACACCAGATCTCAGAAATATCTTTTGCAATTTTCCCGATTTTATATTTCGACGTTTATATTCGAAGATTTAACGCTGTATCTCCAGCAATGTCGTTATCCATGAAGTCTTGCGCCGTGGAACAATTAAATTTTATGGTGAAGATTTGGCTGCATTAGGAATTTAGTAAACAATTAAATCTTATAGTAAAGATTTCACTACATTAGAAATTTAATACTTGTTAGTTGGTATTGAGAAATTAGGATAATATACGTACACTACCGTCCATAAATATTTGTCCACTTTATTGTCTTTGCTTCAATCAATATTGTGAAAAATTTCAGAAAAGAAACTATTCTTCTTCCAAATAATTATACACGTATTACAACAAATTTGTAACATCCTTTTTGGTAAAATATTCGTTTTGTATTAACCTTTTTTTATTAATTACATCTTCAATAGGTAAGCAGATACTATTATCTGAGTTGATTCTATGTTTTTATCTTCATAATGAAACCTATTATGCATTCGTATGAGAGATGATGAATCCTTAAAAAGTCATGATAACAATTACAGCGGAGAATCTCACAATTCTGTTGTATGCTTTTTTTTTATTTTTCACCAGTTTCAACAACAAAAATTTGCATGCTTTTTTTTCATAAATACACTTGCACGATATGTAAATCTCGCCGGATGTTACCGGCAGACGGTTCGCGTTGAACGCGCGCAAGGCTCACGGTAAATTTGAATTACGATAAAATATTCCACCAGCCAAACACCGTTCTGATAAAAGCTGACAGCTGTCGGGTGCAGCTCGTGCACAATAG
The DNA here is from genome assembly GCA_033822845.1 of Tetrapedia diversipes. NCBI lineage: Eukaryota > Metazoa > Arthropoda > Insecta > Hymenoptera > Apidae > Tetrapedia > Tetrapedia diversipes. Next base: position 12,143 of record JAOPTO010000566.1, on the reverse strand, counting down.
GATTACCCGACGAGTCTCGTCAACGCGATGCGAAAAAGACATTTTGCAGTAGGCGCATCGATGTGTACAATTAAACATCGAATCAAAAATCACCATTGCGGAGCGAGCCCATGAACGCTGTCCAATTGCTGTGTCGAATATTTCCCGAATTCTGTTCGCGATGCTTTCGATATGGTAATGCTTTTTGCAATGAAATTTCGGGGCTGCATGGTAATTTCGGTGAGCATATCTTGCGCCACAGAATTTTTATCGCAATATTCCTTGTTTTTCGTAAAATTGTATATTTAACGTATTTTTGTCACTAATACTAAGTTACAAGATAAAATAAACTCAGAAGAATATTTATCAATATTCTTTTAACATAATGGACAGTTTGAAACATGAAATTTGGACAATGAGTTCCTTTTATAACATAGGCAGCCACTAAGGAAGGATTTTTTTTGTATTTCACCCCTGAGAGGGTTAAATAGGGGTTGAAAGTTGTTTGAAAATTCGCCGATTTTGAAGCAAGCACTATGAAAACTGGTTTTTAGCTTTTTGGTTAGAAATAAAGAAATACGTGCTTCAACGTTTTTGGAAAATTAACCCCCAAGAGGGTAAAATAGGGGATGAAAGTTTGTTTGAAAATCCGTCGATTTTGAAGCAAATACTATAAAAGAAAAACGCGGGTAGCAGTTTTCTTTAAATTCAAGCGCACGTTGAAATATTCAAATATCCTTACCCTTGTTAACTACAAGGTTTGAATATTCAAAACAGCGATGCAGTATTTTGTTCAGATACGAAATCACGAAGCGTTGATTAACGAGCTTCTTTATCCGTGCTTAAAAAGAGGAGATCGCCGCTAGACACAATCTGTTTCGCACGGTCGGCTCGAAAGTCGAGATTTCATCTCGAAGCTGATGCATTCTGCGTATATGGAGCAGGTGCACCGGTTACCTGCCGTAGGCGGTCCTACTTTTTCATTCTTCTTCACCTTGCTGCCTTCCCCATCCTCCCGTCTCTCTTCTCATTTCATTTTCTACCGTCTCACTCACTCACGCACGCTCTTCTTCTTCTCTCTTTCTCTCTTTGTTTCTCTGCTTGATTCGTTCGTTGCGAATTAGACGCGCATATAAATAGAACGTTTACACGCGATGTCGTGAAGTCTCGCGATTACAGGTACGCGGTTTCAGCTCCAGGTAAGCTGGACAAGGTTTTTCTGGTATCCCCCAGGTATCAGCCGACACAATCGTTGAATTTCTAAGGATCCCCTGTAAATCGAAACGTTGTCGTCCTTCTCGAATAAATTTTTATCCCCCTCTTTCGAGATTTCTGTGTTTGCCTGTTTTATTGCAACAAGATAGCAACATACCGCGCGTGGGTAGGTGCTAAGGAGAATTTAACGAGAGAATTATTGTATGGTGATATTGAGGTACTAAAGAATCTAAAAATGGTGAACAGATATTTTACCATTATTCCAGATGACTTGCATTGTATGAGTTGTTGCGATACTTTATCTTTAGTTTAATACGACGTTGAAACAAAATTTATCCTTTCAAATCAATAATTTCATTCTTAGGATACAACAAGCATTTGGCTCCTCACTTTTTCTTGCTGCATTAAAGAAAAACCAAAGGTAGAATTATTTCTGTATTTTTTAATATCAGTATAGTGCTTCACATTTCCTTAAAATATTATCAAATACAATGGTTATTATGGCGAACACGCAGGTCTTCCTTGGATAAATGGTTATTCGTGAGCGGTAGCATGTTTCACTTGTCAACTATAAAAAATGCCTGTAATTAACATTCCTTTGAGGCGAAACGAAAGAAAGAAAAAGTTCAACATCACGCCACAAAGGTACGATTGTTATCCAGTCGCGCAGCATTGCGCGTTATTCTTTGTCCAGGAGATTAGCATGGTGTTTCGTCGTGCAAAGGTGTGTTTGTCCACGGGATCGTGGTCGGTTCCTTTTCTGAAAGGACGTGTTTCTACGCGTAAATAAAAAGTATCCCGTGAAAATCCTATCTCGTCCTCGTCCCGCTATCCTCGGATCAGCGAGCTCACGTTTTGTCAAGGGAAACGCGTTTCGTGCTTTCGATACCTTTGAACCCGGTTGAAACTGTGGGTAGAATGGGACAAATTTTGATGAATTCGGTTAATCACAGATGAACACAAAATTATTTATTGGATTGAATATCATAAACTGATATATATATTCTAATTTTACTATATTACTCTATCTCTTAACTTCTTTCTCACTCACTTGCTCGATGATGCTCTCTGACTTACTAACGAAAACTTATCACATTGCGGACGGATGACGAGATATCTCGTCTTTCCTATTTTGTCGTAAAGGGCCGTTGACGACATATCTCGTCTTTCATATTGCGTCGTTAGAGGCCGTTGGCGAGATTTTTGTTCGTGCAGTTGCTATGTGATAGTCAAAGGCAGTTTTTGGTAATTTGTGTTGCGAATTAATTATTCGAAACCCTGAAATATGTATAGTGACAGAACGATTGATAATATTACAGAAATATTTGCAAACAGTTTATCGGATACATTAAGTGATAACGAAAATATGAATATTTGTGAGGACGATGATGACTTTCAAAAGAAAAATGTTACATGTTCTACTAAATATCATACTTTGACAAATTTTTAGTTTATACAAATTTGTACTTATTGAAAAATATTAAAAAATCATTCATTTTTAAACTTGTTGTTGAAAATGAACGTTTCACGCGACAATGATTTTTAATTTTTAATAAATCATCACTAATTTAAAAATATTTGACGCAAGAAATATACCCAGTGTTAACATATGTGTTAAAAAATGAAATATGTGTTAACACTTCAGCCTGTGGGAGCCTATTAACCCTTTATTGACTGTTAGTCACCAAACGATAATTTCGCAGATTTTCAGGCTTTAGTTAGTTTATTAGTCAGACTCTTTTCAACTGTCTCACCAGGACACACTTCATAACATACACGACACAATATATACTAGATAGGACACTCGATTTAAACGATTCACACCATAAACTATCTAACGACACACTAAATAAAGGACTTTCACTCGTTAAATTCATTCCCTCTCTCACACGCATATAAACCAACACTCACAGAAACAAGTCAACGCTCCCTACGGTCCCAGATGAAACAGCACCACCGTCCGAATCCGAATTTATTCTCTCGATTCCGGACCACCAATGGCGTGGCTCCCCTGGAAAAGGATTCTAACAGGAACATCTTTCTTGTAAGCTGTGTACACGGTCGGAAGGAATAAATTATGGTCGGTTCGTACGCGTAACTCATATCTCTGTCTTAACCCCATGGGCAGTCCTTTGCCTGTTGTCCCTGGGTCGACGATCCCGCCTTTCAGAAGCTGATCTAATTTTTTCCCTCGGCCTACAGACGTCTCTCGTGTTCCACGCGACGAATGACTATCTCTAGACGTTGATCTTCTCGTGTTTTAGTTCAGAAAACCTACTTTTTGTTATTCTACCGTGAGTTTAATAGACGTGGAACGAGGTTAACGATGTTTGCGAAAATAATGGTAGAAAATTAACAGAAACGTTCGTGGTCTAACGGGAACTTAACACTTCAGCCTCTGGGAGCCTTTTAACCCTTTGCGCTCGAGAGGTGACTGTTAGTCATCAAATGATAGTTTTGCAGATTTTCAGACTTTATTAGTCAGACTCAGAGGTTAAATAGTCATATATGTAAATTTTAGTATATCACTTAACTAAATTAAATGACGTTTAATGTAGGCGAATATTAGTAAATATTTCTAATTTGAACACTTTTGTAGTTAGAATCATTAGACGACTAACAGTCACCTCTTGAGTGCAAAGGGTTAATATTTAGTTAACCACACGGTGCCATACCTAATTGTACACTGTTCATCGTGTATCAAGAATTTATTGAAAATTGTACTTTGGGAATGCAGAAAATGCATTTGACGAACTATGAATAACACTAGCTTAAGACTAACTAGTAATAAAAGTAGATAGAATCAATCGCAGCGCCCTTGTTGCGGGAAAAACTGGAGATCTTTCCATTCGGTTGGCTAAATGTTAAATTGATTGAATAGTTAATGCGAATTCGACTACAAATTTCACAATTTAATCTTCGAACAGCTGAGCCTGGATTACGAAGTGTGTACGTATTACTCAAATTACGAATAAAGACTAATCTTTTTTCTATATTTTGCATTCACGTATAACGTGTAATTCGATCGGAAAAATTATTTTTTAAGAAATGCATCGGAGTGAGTCGAAAAGGAATCAATGTCTTGTCTTACACTTCCTGGATTTCGGAATTAACCAACGTAATTTTTTGAGTTAATTTGAATTTTAATTAAATGAAAAGTGTGATAAAGGAAAGGAAAGGTTTTATCAATTTTGTTACTGCAATAATATATGGTAATAAAGGTTAACTTGATTGTGATGTGAAAAATGTCTTCATTGCGTTGGGGTAGGGTACGCGAGGGTTAATGAAGATAATAGGATAATGGAAGTTTGTTTTTTCGTGTATGAGTAATTTATGGTAATGAAGTTTGATTTGGTTGTGATGGGAAAAATGCTTTTATCTCATTAAAGTAGGGAAGGTATAAGTTAATGGAATTAGTAGAATAAGAGGAGGAATTGAGGATAATTGGCGATAATTGAGAATTTTAATTGCTTACGAGCGATAAATGGAGTTCGCCTAACGCTGTAATAATCTGAACACTATTTACTTTAATAATTTTAGTTTTATTTAATTACGAATCGAACGTTACAGTTATCATTTTACATTGGTATTTTCTACGATTAATTTCAATATCACATCTTAAGTTTTAAAAGAGAATTCAAAAAAGAAAGTTAAAAAATTCTCAAAAATTTCATTGATCTGCCTTAAATCAAGTACAAAAGAAATACAATGTTGTAATATAAAATACTCGAATAATACAAAATTAATTTTTCCCCTATTCGTCGAAGTTTCACCCTCGGTAAACGCTATTTACCGCCGTTATCTCTCAGAACTGGTCGATCAATTTTTCAATCCCGACTTTTCCTCTTCACGAAACGCGACCATTTGGTCCCGTCTATCGTATCGAACGATTCGAGTTCGCTTCGCCGTTCGCGTATCAAAATGTTCCACTAATTGAACCCGAGGGAGCTTCCCTGACAAGCGCTTTCGATAACATGGCGCGGGGCTGATGCTAAGATAAATCGTCGGGAAGTCGCTCGGTATCGTTCCGTGTGGCTTTCCAGGGACTTCAAAGGGACACTCGCGACCATGAACTTCGCAGCGACTCGGAACCAGTTTAATCGATCGAGGGATGAACAAGGTTGACGAAGAAGCTCGGATTCCAAAAAGGTCGCCAAAACCAGGACGTTAATGAGAGCCCGCCGCACTTTATAGCGAATCGCCGGCAGTCGGATCGTTCCTTTTTTCCCCCCTTCGTTTCTTTTGTTTCTTTTTTCCACAAAGGGATCGGCTGGGTTCCACGTCGTGGCCCTATCTCGGGGACATTTCAATTTCTCATCCTTTTATGCGCTGCCCCGCCATTCGATACGCTGTCCAAGCAGGTCAGGCAACCGGCCAACACTTCCTTTCGTACGTTTTTCGAGTCACTCTGCAGGGGCATTAGACCGAAAATTGCGACGTGAAAATTCGCTCGTTCCCCGTTTCAGGAATTATTTCGCTGCACACCGGATACTGTGAAATGGCCATGAAGTGGGACTCGTTTCTGGGAATTCCACGTTCTCGAGGAGCTGTAAAATTTGCATTTGGGAGGAGAGATGCTTTTTCGTGATTGCGTTCATAATTTCCTCAGGTGGAGGATAATTTAATATCAGTGGTATCTGATTTATTATTATAGTTGTTATAATAATAATAATTGTTACCAGATATCACTATTACCATTGTTATTGGATGCTACGATTGCGTTCATAATTTGGTCAGATGGAGGATAATTTAATATTTGTGGTATCTGATTTATTATTATAGTTATTATTATAATAATAATTGTTACCAGATATCAATATTACCATTGTTATTGGATGTTACGATTGCGTTCATAATTTCCTCAGGCGGAGGATAATTTAATATTAGTGGTATCTGATTTATTATTGTAGTTATTATAATAATAATAATTGTTACCAGATATCACTAATACCATTGTTATTGGATGCTACGATTGCGTTCATAATTTGGTCAGATGGAGGATAATTTAATATTTGTGGTATCTGATTTATTATTATAGTTATTATTATAATAATAATTGTTACCAGATATCAATATTACCATTGTTATTGGATGCTACGATTGCGTTCATAATTTGGTCAGGTGGAGGATAATTTAATATCAGTGGTATCTGATTTATTATTATAGTTGTTATAATAATAATAATTGTTACCAGATATCACTATTACCATTGTTATTGGATGCTACGATTGCGTTCATAATTTGGTCAGGTGGAAGATAATTTAATATTTGTGGTATCTGATTTATTATTATAGTTATTATAACCGTTATAATTGTTATTAGATATCACTATTACCAGATTGTAATGGTTATTATTATTAGATACTACTGATATTAACATAATTTCTTGACTGAAATATTGTTTCTACTTTGTTGGAATATTAGACTAAGAATTCTTATAACTCACTGATTCATTACCAACAATTATCTTAACATTGTTCACTTTTTAAAATAAACAGTATTATAATTTTTTTAACTTCTTGCTTATCATTTTCATTTGTTTTCATTTCATATTTGCCAATATTAATACACAAAAACATGTCAAAATATGAATTAATTTTTTATGATTTCATTATCAACACTAGCTCTTCTCTTTTCTGAAATTCGAACTTTCCATGGCGAAGTTCGCATAAAATCAAAATATCTTCTATCAAAGAGTAGCAAACATATGTTTTCTCTTTTTCTTCTAAGAATTCTTAAAGTTCTGAAAGAATGTAATCGCGTCTTGATTAAAATCGATAGTACGATTAGAACAGATATTATGAACAAAGAATAATATGTCTTTTCCTAAAGCATAACGGGTTGAACGTTATATGCTCAGAAGATTGCCATTATACACTGGATAAGGTACGCAGGCACTGACGATAAGATTAGATAATCGGACAGGAAACATTTTTGTTCAACCTCTAATCGATACTACGAACAGTTTATAAACTCAACACGAACAACCGATATCAAGTGTTCGATATCACCTGTGTGACGGGTATCCGTCCATGTGTGATCGAACGTTGTATTTTTAACGGTGATAAGCAAATTTTTTCAACGAAGCACTTCGCTATCGCCATTTTATCCCTGTATCTTTTCAACGTGTATCCACAATTTCTTCCATTTCAAATATCACTCTGTTTTTCTTTAATCTGGTGTCGACGAGATTCGCAATTCATACGCGTCAATATAAATTGATTATATATTTCATTCCATTCACGATTTGCCACTATAAAATTAAAATATCGAAGTATCTTATGTTCCTTATAATTTTCACTGATATTCATATTGCAGATTTTTATGCAAACTTCGATTTTGATCAACATAATTAAGGAAATAGAATCTAAATAAAGATTTATATATCCCTAATTATTACACCATGTACAGTTAACGGATAAAAGTTTAAGACCAAAGAATCAATGAAAATAAATAAATTAATTTATAAGCAATAGTACGACAAATAAAATTCGTATCCTATGTTAATTAATAAATAGTGCTCTACCATAATAATAATAAAAATGAATATATAGACAATATTTGCAAACCATAAAACTATGCTTTGCGTTATCCTCTGGTCTTAAACTTTTGTCTACTACTGTAGATATTGTATTTTAGACATTCTGCATATTTTGTACTTTTGTACATACATTTAAATTTTCTATAAATCCGTAATTTGTTCATTAATAAAGAAACAATAATTTTATTATCAACAATAAAAGATTGCTGTCATGAAGTTTGAATTTTTATGCAGTATACTATGTCTAGCAATTGCTCGTCGTCAAAGGGTTATCGGCAGTTGTATTTCCTCGAGCATTTTCCCGACCTGGAAAATCCTCAATCGTGTTCCCTCGCACGAGAAAACGAAGAAGAAGAACCGATCGAATTCGTCTGATTTTTGTTTTTCGTTCGATAGTTCGATTCCTTGTTTCCTAGATTAGCTGGTTCTCAGACACGACAAACGTGTCCCTCACGGTCGTCGACCGGAAGGGATGGACGATCGTTGCAGCTTCACAGTCGGTCCTGGGACTGTTAACCCTCCGCGATGGCCCGCATTTAACCCACTGTTTTCTCCGATCTTTCCATCTCTGTCCTTCGTGTCCTCATTCGTTTGATGTCTACCCTTCGAGCGCCTCGATTCTCCACCCCTTGGTTCGCCACCCCTTTTTGCTTGTACGTATATATACACAGAACGATTTGATCAGGCACAGGGTGAATCTGTATGAAAAAGTAAACCGAAGATATGGAATAAAGTTTTTTTTTTTATAAGCAGTGTAATTTTTGAGAAAATTTGATGCAAAAGTTTGGAGATGCGTGTATCATTTGAATATTTTTTGGGAACAATTATTGTTAGTGGATTCACTATAGGTTAATAGATCTCAGTTTGTTAAAGTTTTATTTGTGGACTCACGTGAAAATCATATAGATTTTCAAATAATTGAAAACGTGGCTGTTTGATTTATAACGACAAGGATTTGTTTTTCAATAAAATGAAATCAGCGTGTTATCAGTGTCTGCCACGATATCGTCGCTTATTAGTATAAACATAAGGCTTGGTGATAACGAACTGTATGCACATCCCACGAATCCTAAAGTTCAGTTTTCTTGGAAATCAAGTTTCGTATGAAAAAATTTTCTTTTACATTTTAGGTTTACATTTTACACACAAAATTATTTTCTGTATAATTGCAAAAACCTGTCTCATTATCTCTTGTTAACGTTCAATTTTAAAAATTGTATCGATTGAAGTTGAAGAGCGAATTCCGAATAAATAAACAGTGCGTACAGTTTCATTTCTCACGTCGATAGCTGCGTATCCATTTTCACGCAATCTGTAATGATCCTTTGATCCTTCCATGAAAACGCAATCACTCTGATTGCTCGTTTCCAATTTACACGTTCAACGTAAAAACCTATCCCAAGTACTTGTGTACACACCAGACGACCGTGATTATTTTGATAGCCAACATACGGGTTAATAATAACGCGTCGCCGAGTTCCACGGGACGGGAAGCAAAAAAGAACGACAGGCGGAAAGAATGGCAAGAGGACGGAAGGGAGGTGGACGTGGCGCGAATTCATAAAAGTTATCCGCGTATGGAAAAGTCACGAAAGAAAATGACATCGCGGAGCTGCTCTCTGTACGGTCGCCTAATAAACTGGCTCGCTCGACGGTCCTCGAAAGTGTAACAAGAGGGCACACCGTGCCGAGAATTAAAGAGAGGGGAAGAAAAAAAGCGTCCAGGTGAACGAGGAAGCGAGAGGGAGGCAGAAAAGGGGGCCCGAGAGATCGGGAATGAAGGAACGAGGCCGTGGCGAACACTTGCTCCGTGAACACGTCGCTTCTGAGTGCTCGTCTTGCGAAGTGCAGTTAGCCTCGATGGACTTGCCGGATCGCTGAAACGGGCGCGCGGGCCATCTTGAAAACGCTCCTGGTGCCCTCGTTTTTGGAATTAGTCACACTGCCATGGTCACCGGGACAAAAATTAACTTATACAGCAGCGGACAAAAGTTTAAGACCTGCGGCGTTGGTGGGGCCAACATAAACAGTTTTTGGGGGTTGCAACGGATTAACCGTCCTTTTTCTTTAACACTATTCCTACCGACACTTCACGTATACTTATTCCTACCGCGACATTCTCACGTAATACAGACTACAAATTTTTCTCAGAAAATAAACAATGAAAAAAGAAGTGAATATTGAAAAATGTATTATACGTATATTTGTGAAAAAGTTTAAAGTTTAAAGGCGATTCAATTACATTGTGTCTATGAAATTCTAATCGAAATTTTAAAAACGGTCATTTGACCGGTTGTGGTAGGAATAGTGTTAACTCTCCAGTTTTCTTCCAGATCCCGAGCAGAACGCATTCATTTCACAATATAACGGGTTTTTGCTTGTATTCTATTTCGTAATTGAATCACTATTTTTCTAAATGCGTGTAAACTTCGTATTTTCAACCTTAAATCTACAACACCTGTTACGTTCTAAATTAGGGTAGAGGTATATATACAATCGTGTCCCTATACCTGCCCAAGCTGTACATCAAGTGTCTACATCTTCGGTAGAAGGGAAGCGCTGACCAGCCCTTCCTTCTCACAATACCTTTAAATAACGGTGATTGTTTAGAACTAGCGGTCACTTTTCGTACAAATACCGTGCAAACACAAAAACCAGCGAAGAGAGAGTACAAGCCTATACATTAAACTAAACAACTCAACTCTGTTGTTAAAATTTTGACACTGCAAACAATTCCTCATTGCAACACCAGCAACTTTATCAAGAGGAAACCTTTTTACAAAGCAATTAAAAAACAAGACCAAAGGGTCAAAGGAAATAAATTAATTAATTAACCCTTTCGCTTCGAGCGTCGCATATATGCAGCATACAAATGTATTTTGTATTTTAATAATTTTATATGTTTTTTCACATTAAAAATGTAAATATACTTGTTACATTGGAGCAATAATTGTTTTATTCAGCACAGTTGTTGTTGTATACAGAAACCACGCGCACTGTGGATATTTCTGGTGCGAGTTTCCGTTCAGTGACGGTACTTCAGTGAACTGGACTGTTGTAGCGAAAGGGTTAACGAGAAATAACAGTATAAATAAAATTTGTATTCTATGATAATCGATAAATAGTGTTCTATCATAATGACGATAAAAATGAGTAGAAAAACAATATTTGCGAATTATAAAATTATACTTTGTATTGTCCTATCGTCTTGAACTTTTGTCCGCTACTGTACTTCGTTCTGCGAGAACTAGCGGGGAATCTAAACAAACGCAACATCTTGGTTCTTGTTTCCCAAGCGTTAATGTTCACGGACGACTTTGTTTTACTCGCGTATGGTTAGCGTGTGATTGTTTATATTTCCCTCTTATATTTCTTGTTGAACGAAGTACAGCTTTAGGTTTCGAATAACACAGTTTCGATACAACACGAAACGAATTGATCGTGTTACAGGGGATTGATGATAGAGCGTACAGCAATAGTGAATTAAGCTGGTTACAGAAGGGTTGGTGATAGTAAGTATAGCGTACGGATGGCAATTCTCGTTGGACGAAGTATAGGTCACTATGACTTTGCCTAATTTTGTATTCGTTCATTTAACATGCTGTCCTTCTATAAGGGTTTAGCTAGGATCTCGTTTAGGGTGGGAAAAAGATGTTATACCGAAATAAATTAATAAAATAAAATAAAATTACCCATTAGTTTTACCATCTTTTTTTTTAATTTTTAAACTGTAATCTAAAAGTGTCTTTTAAACTGCATAGCAGGTAGCTTTTTAAAGTCTTGCTCTCAAAAGTACCTGATTTGTTTCAAAAAAATAAAATAATAAAAGTGGCTTGAAGCGCGAGGTAGTTCAGGAAAATTCAACGTATCAACGTTTGCTCTCAAGAGTAGAAATACGCGAAGCTTTAAAACGTTTCCATAACAAAGGGGTTTGAAGCTTCCTGAACAAGGCAGCTTGCACAGAATTGAATTTCATCGTTTTATGCTTGTGAAAGAGAACACGCACTGCGCTTTGCGTAGGTATAACTTTAACATAATCCCACACGAGAAAAGTCAGAGGCGTGTGCCTGAGATTTTGAGCCGCCCAAAAGAGTGCATGCAGGTGCCATTTTACAACTACAAACTCACCAAGCAATTTTTGAATAATTTTACATGCATATTCTTCTTTCGAGCGAGCTCTCCCGCCTGCATCGTGAGCAAGGATAAGTTGATTCGAATTTAAAGTTCGTATCTTCTTAAAGCGGAAGTTGGCGTAACGTTGAAGGTTTAAAGCAACGCGTTTATTTATCTGGGATTATACTATTTTCTTAGGCGCCCCGAAGAAGATTTTCCCTATCCTCGCCGTTCGTTCACGCCTGCCTCGTTAATTCTTTACCCAAGCACCGGAAACAAAAACGAACTTCGAAGC
>JAOPTO010000565.1:0-41087 GCA_033822845.1 Tetrapedia diversipes | reverse complement strand
ACGCGTTCGCTGCGGTAGACACGGATTCACGTCGTAACCAATTATTTATTTATTCGTCGATCAATGGAATTGTGGTGATGATAGGGTATGGGATGTGAGAAAGAATGTTTGTATGGAAGGACGAGTGTGGCGAGTGCGTATAATAAACGTATGAGTAAACATTAAGTTTCGTGTTGTGGAATTAGTGTAGCGATCTAGACGATAACGCAAATCTCGAGTTATCAAGCAGTCAACGTGTTAACAATATTCCTACCGACACTTCACGTGTACTTATTCCTACTGCGACATTCCCACGTAAGATAGACTATAAATTTTTCGCAGAAAATGAACAATGAAAAAAGAAGTGAATATTGAAAAATGTATTATACGTATATTTGAGGAAAAGTTTAAAGTTTAAAGACGATTCAATTACTTTGTATATATGAAATTCTAATCAAAATTTTAAAAACGGTCATTTGACCGATCGTGGTAGGAATAGTGTTAATAATTTATATACTAGAGTGTTCGAGCGTTCAGAGTCATTCGAAAACTTCCAAACACCCGTTAAACGCCCTGAAACCGGGTCCTTTATGTGGTTGAACGGTGGAATATGAAAAAATGTTTGTATGGAAGGATGAGTGTGGCGAGTGTGTATGATAAACGTACGAATAAATTAATATTACCTTCATAGTGAGTGTAGCAAAGTATAATCTGTGTGATTTGTACATTTGTATATTTGAATGTGTTGCAGATAGATTTTCAATGCGTTTAATATTTTTACGTTATATTATATGATATTACAATGTGTTTTTAGTGTTAATAGATATTGTTTAAATAAATTGTATTCATCATTCTTACGCATTTAGTCACAGGGATAACCCTTTGTTATCGCGATTCAGCGAACGTGTTAATCGTTTCGCGAAGGGCCGGACGCGGGCGAAGCGCACCGTGAAACCGCGCGATATCGAATCTTCCGGCGCGTCGAGAATTATGACGAGCCGGCCGGAAGCTGGTCGATTACGAAAATTGTCTGGGAACGAACCGACCACCGGGTATGGTGGGCGCGAAGCGAAGCGAACAGCGCGATGCATAATTTTGATGGAAAGGAGGAAGCCTTCAGATACTGAACTTTGAATGAACGTGTGAGAAGTAAAAATAGTACACGCTTCATCCAATTTTCAATTGGTCTGAATGAAAATGAACGTCGATTGATTAACTGCCGGTACAATGCTCGTTTTGTACTTCTTATATCAATACATTTTTCTGTGACACTTAATTATGCATGAAATGTGCTACGACGAATATAAACTGGACGACGTAAAAAAATTCCAAGATAGAAGTCCATTCAAAATGTGTTTTTAGCCTGCTGTAACTGTCACTTCTCTTTTTTTTCCCCAACTGTTTCACCTTTAACTGGGTTACACCTTATTTAGAATGACTATCTTTTCCTTTTTTATTCTACGAGAGCAAGTAGGTCGTAGTAAAATTAAAACCTGTTAACATCACTGTTCCTGTTATTATTATCGTTTCCGTTTCCTCGTTTGTCAAAGCGAAATAGGTTGTACAACAAGAGCAAGCAGAAATATCTGTTCCTCCGGTTGATATTTATAGCTTCAAAGAGACTTGTCGTATCTGTCAATATCTTATCACGCGTAAAACTCGTCGAAAACATTTTCAACGAGTAACTCGATGCAGAATAGAAGTTACCTGAAAGTATCGCGATCTCTCGAGATCTCCGTTGAAAGCGCCGACGACGACGCGCGCTGCTCACAATAATGCGATGCAATCGGCGATTTGCATATCGACGCGTGCACGAACAAACGACGCGGCGTGCAAATCTGTCCGCAGAGAAGAACAAAGGAGGGAGGGAGAGAGAGAGACATGGAAATGAAGGACGATTTCGCGTTTAATGTCGCGTACACTGTCGCGATACAAAGGATGTCGACGATTCGACGACGATGATCGCAACTCTATCTCGTCGAACCCGCATCGAGTCGCCAACAAGGCGTGTTTTCAATGAAAAGATCGATCAAAGATTTCGTGAACATTTAAATCACAGTCGCTGAAGCTATATAATTTTCTTTGCTCCTTCCATTGGTGTTTATCGTTAAAAAAGAAAGAAAAGAATTACTTAAGCGTAAGGAAGCTTATACGAAGAGAGTTTGGTTCCTCCTGGAACGAGTTCCACGAATTGTTGAAAATTTTCAGTACGAAATGACTTAACCCTTTGGCCTCGAGAAGTGACTCGTACCCATCTAATAATACTAACTTCAAAGATTTTCAAGTGTAAAACATTTAATAAACAATATACTAAAATTTACTTATACGACTACTTAACCCTTTGAGTTTGAAAATTTGCAAAACTATCATTTGGTGACTGACCGTCGTCTGTTGAATGCAAAGGGTTAAAAAATGCTTGATAAACGAGCAAGTGGATGTACACGATCCTCCCATCGTTAACCCTTGCATTACATTCACCTCCATAACTAACAAAAACTAAGCAACCTAGGTAAACGATAAAGAAGCAACATTAACTTAAGAAGGTGAACTTATAGGAAGCGCAACAATCGATCGAACTCACATTTTTCGAACGTACCAAGTTTCTAGCGACGCACAGTATGTTGTCGGCGGGATGGGGTTCGGAAACAGGGTGCGAAGGGGCGAGGGAGGCGACGGCTGCCTGAAACAGCCACGTTTTGCGCGCGGTCTTTTTATAGCCATCCCTTTACCACCGGTTCTGGGGAATGTATCGCAACAAAAACCGGTTCGATCAACGGATAATGGATTTAATTGCGCTCCCCGGCTAGCTCAAATATGTACGATGTGCAAAAACCGTTCCAATATCGGACGAAAAAGTTTTATTTCACCGTCGATCGCTCGCCTTTTATCCGTCTTTGTTTACACGAGACAAAAAAACGGGTGTACTTAGAATCGAAAATTCGAAGTTTTTGTCAGGTCGAACCGTTTCTGCTGTTAAAAGTATTTGACAAGGTTAACTGCGAGGTAAAACAGTTGCAGCTGCGCGATTCCCAGTGAAGTGCTGTACGATTACACGACGGATTTTACGTGAATTTAATATCCCTCCCTGTGTTTGCGTAAACATTTGCCAGTCCAATTTTAATTCTTTTAACGGGGGTGGGAAAGCCGTGTCATTGCGCAACGATTCTATGTGTACGGAATACATATTTATCATATTTTAGTAAAATAATGGCCATCGAATACAAACCATGCCCTTTTAAAAGGTATTTATGCTTTGACGAAGGTTAATACTACTATGCTTGTCGCATATAGGAATGATAAAACAATTTATCATTTTTATGTATTTGCCGTTTTATAAATTCTCAAGTGTTGTCGTATAATGGCGAAAGTGTTCGTTATCTGGCGGTAAAAGTATTTTGTGTGCCATGGTTTTGTTGGTGAAAACGAGAGAAAGAAACATATCAGTCCTTTCTCTATACAATAGTCGTTGTGAGAGGAACAAGAACGTCGAGGTTGTTAAGTTGAAAAGTCGTATATACGTTACTATTAAATTATTTTAAATATATCTAAGAAATTTACTTTGTCGGGCCTACACCTACCTGAACCTAACCTAAACCTAACCTGAACCTATATCTATATAGGAAATTCTACTTTTACTTATTTAGTAGAGTGAGATGATAAGGTTCAGGTGTGAAAAAAATAAAATGAAGTGCTTAACGAATTTTAACTTTTTCTCCCTCGATAGTCAAATGCTTTCTGCCTCGCGCTCGCATTTTCCCTGTCATATATTCTTCCAACCACTCAATTCCTTTCTTTCTAATTCCAAACCTTTCTCACTCGATACATTCGATCACGTTCACCCAAAAATCCTCAGTCACAACATTTTCTCAAGTGCTCATCGTTCGCGCCTTAGAAACACTCGAGTTCAAACATTCTAACGCTCAACTCGACCACTCTTCACATTTTCCTAAACTCGCATCCACTGGATCGCATTCCTGCATCTATTTCCCGTAAAAACGCGTATCTACGTAACGTTCACTCAACCCTACGAAAAACTGGAACCAGATTCGGCTGGCGCCGGAGTCGAAGGGCGCGAGACAATCAATTATTCGCGGAGGGTGGATGGAGGGCGATCAGGGGAGGAGCGAACGGTCGAGGGTCGGTCGTATGCTTAACACGAGGTTGCGCCTCGTCACGAGCCGTCGGTGCACCGCGGGAACTATGAATCAAACGGCGTGGCCGCAGCCAACCAGGCCAGCTCGGGCGGCCGCCATTGCGTCGGCCGTAGGGCAACGTGGCAACGCGCTATTTGTTATTTTGCTCTTTCGGCGACGCGTTCATTAATCAACCCCGGCGTTCCCTTTGCCGGTCGCTCAGCATGTTTCATCCCTCGTAGCAGCCCGATGACACGCCGCCTGATAGACCTCGCGTCGCTTTTTTCCCTCTCCTACTTCGCCGCGTCTCCCGCTCTCCTTCCGTCGACGTTCAGGCGAACCCGATCGATCGCGCGCGCAACGCGGGAGGATCTAGCTGGAACGCGAAATTTTGTCGCAAGAAGTCGATCCGGCTATGTGCAACAGAGAGTGTACATGCTTGAGAGGAGAAACAGTTTTGTGGTTCGTAAGTACGCTTTCAAGTTTTTCAAACTGAATCGATTAAAGTTCATGGTTGCGTTAACGCAATTTCTTATGTCCTGTAGTTTCTTTCAAATTCCTATATTTTGTTCTTTGACGTTGACGTATGGACATGCAAAGTCCATAGTTGCGTTAACGTAACATTTTATTTCGTGTAGTTTCTTTCAAATTCCTATATTTTGTACTTTGACGTTATGGACATGCAAAGTTATTATTATAAAAAGATTGAAAAGTTTCTACGACTACAACGTTAAAAGATAAAGAATTCGAGGATGCAAAGTGAGTGAATAGAAATTGTTCAAATACAATATTACACCGGCCTAATCTATTCGATCATATTTATACAGTCAAACATAAATTAGTTGACATGTTTTCAACGATTCTTAATCGTTGTTGTCTCCGTTCCGTCCCGTTTAAATATCCCCTCCGGCTCTGTACACTGGGGCGAGCAAAAAAATTTCAGTAAGGCGAGGATGGCGGATCGTCGCACGACCGGACGAAGCGAGAGGAAAAAGGAAGGAAAGGAAGATGACTGAGAGAATTCTTTTCGCCGGGGTTGAAAACGTTTAATCGTCGCTCCGCGTTCAATAGGGTTGCTTTCCTTGAAAGCGTCGAACTTCGTCGTGTCGCGTGCCTCCTCCCCCCTTCCCAGTCCTCCGTTGGTTGCCGTGCCTCTTTTGTCCTGGATCGGATCGATGGGCAACGGGCAAATGAATCGGGTGACGCACCTTAAAAACACCGGCGAATATCGTCGAGCGGAACGGAAGATGATTCGCGATTCTCCTCCATTCGGAAACGCTCAATGGCCCGGATGTTAATATTGTAGGTTTCTTCCGTACACGGTTTCCTCTAGCTTCCGTTTACCTCGCTTTCTCACTCTCTAAGATCTCATCGATCGCGAACGCGATCCTTCCTAATAATATATCAAGCGGTCTGATCAAGACGGTCGTATTCCCCTGAATCCAGTTACGGTGTTTTCACAATGCTTCAGAGTGTTTCGATATCCATTAACCCTTTGACTGCCACGCCGAAATCACACGTTTGCAATGAGAATACACCGCTAGATGCAATGCTTCATAGAAATTAATCTTTTATTTTCGATGTTCTAATAAAAGTTTTTAATTGTTCAATGGGGCACTTTTTATTTCAAAGAATCCTTTAATTAGCGGAAATGTTCAAAATGCACTAACTGGCAATTTTTATCCAACTCTTACTATTGAAAGTAGTTGAAGCGCTCCAGTCACCAATGACTACCGTGGTATCACTTGAAAAACCGTGGCTGGTCATTTATAACCAATGTGGCAGTCAAAGCGTTAACGAAGTTACCACGAACAGATACCTTCATCTGTTCCAATAATTATGGAAAGATTTGACAGCCGAAACTTTACGTTCGAAGCGTTAAGGATTGAAAAGTGACGAAAGATGAAATCAAGTTTCGCGTTTTCATCGGGACACCACGTCTAGCCAGTCGTGAAACATCCAGCTCTCCTGTCCGCGGCAACTTTTCCTCTCCCTCTCGGTCTGGTGGCGTTCAGCCCCGTCATCGACAGCTCTCGGGCCCCGTTACCGCGACAATTGCCTCGCAATTCCAGCATAAATTCGAGGTCCCGGAGAAAGCCTGGCCTCGATCGAGTCCTCCCGCGAGTGCCATTTAAATTTGAATTTCGCCGTCAGCTCGCAGGGCTAATCGTTAAATGACGTTTCGCAGTGAGAACCGCACGCGGCCGCCTCCGGCAACATGGGAATACCGTGAATATCCACCTTTCGCCTCGTTCCATCCTCTATCTCCCTTCCCTCCCTCTCTCGCTCTCCGCTTGCTCGTTTTATGTCCCTATGCACTTCCACCTGCCCACCACCCTCCCCCTTCCATTCCCGCCTCTATCCCTTCGGTTTTTCTCTCCGTCCCTCGCCGCCCCGACGCCGCATCGTACGTACGCGCACATACGTAACCGGTTAATAACGAATAGACCGGTCAGTCCGGAGAACGGCGGGAATCAGACGCGAAATCCTCTTGCCTCGAAGTGAATTTCAGGCATTGGCCGACCCCAGGCCTGGGCTGGCTGGTTGGTTGGCCGGCTTTCGACCGCTTTCAGCTGGACGCGTAAAAGCACTTTAGCCACGGGCTCGAATTAATATCACCGCGACTTAATCCGACCGGCAACCGTACGACAGTTCCGCTTTTTCAAATAATTTACAGCACCCGCCTTTGGAACGCTTGCGTGCGGACAGCGTTAATCGTGGTAACAGAAAGTCGTTCGAGCGATTTCTCTTCGGAGACCAAAAGTATTAAAGCTCCGTCGCGGCGAAGCTTTCGTTCTCCGAGAGATCGACGATCTCGGGATCATGCGAACATTTCGCGGAGTTCCTCGCCGACTGTTTTCGTTCTCCAGGGTACGAAGGATGCCTTCAGTGGCTCGACGGAATGAATATCGCTGGTGAGCGCAATTAACGAGCGCAAAGTCGCGCTTATCCGCCACCGAGAGGCGATAAGAAATTATTAACCGGGTCGCGGTGCAAGGGAGCCGTAAAAATGTTGCGGGGCAGCTGCGTCTCGTTCCGTTGGGGAGAGAATTACGAGCGTAGTCGCAGCGGATGGCAGATAAAGCGGAAAAGTAAATTCGATTCTTCTTAAAAATTTGTACGTTCACGGGAAGTCGATAGCCAGCGTTGCGCGCGACTGGAAACGGTCGCTAACGCTGACGGCTGCCGATGCGCCGACCTGTTCCACTGAGCTCCCTGTCGGAGCCTTAATAACGCTACCCGTCGAAGCAACACAGGCTATCATTTATTGCCAACGAATAGTTTCCAATACGACAACAGTGTCAGACATCCGAATTGGCGAGTTGTTCTTCCGTGAGTTTATTCTGAAAACCGATCACGCGTCGGGGACCCCTATCCGTTGACTCGTACTACTTCAAGCCTATCACGCGTTTAACCCTTTGACTTCCACGCTGAAATCACGTGTTTTGCTCAGGAAGCCAAGGACGTACACCACTGGATGCAATATTTCATAGAAATTAATCTTTTATTTTCGATGTTTTAATAAAAATAGTTAATTATTCGATAGAACAACTTTTACTTCGAGGTATCTTTTAATTAATGGTAATCTTATTTTCGATGTTGTAATAAAAATTTTTAATTGTTCAACGAGGAACACATTTTAGTTCAAAGTGTCCTCTAATTAGTTCAAAATTCACTAACTGTCAATTTTTATTCAACTGTCACAATTGTAAGCAGTTGAAGCGCTCCAGTCACCAATGACCACTACATGCAATACTTCATAGAAATTAATCTTTTATTTTCGGTATTCTAATAAAAATTTTTAATCGTTCAATGGGCCACTTTTTACTTCAAAGTATCCTCTAATTATCGGTAACGTTCAAAATACGCTAACCATCAATTTTTATTCGACTCTCATAATTGTAAGCAGCTGAAACGCTCCAGTCGCCAATGACCACCATAACTTTCCAAGAGAAACCGTGGCCGGTCATAAACGACCAACGTGGCAGTCAAAGTGTTAACCGACAGTCATCTCCTCCTCCTACACGGAATTAATTATATCAACGAACGTTGCGACAAGCGTTCATTACGTTGTTCCCTCGTTACTCGAGTGCAACGAATTTCAAAGTGCACCGTACGAGGAACACCGGACAACCGAACGATTACGCTACCTTTTTATCGAAATTATATCACGGTAATGATAGTTTTTTACACGCGTTAAGGAACGACTCGCTTTCTCGAGATCGTCCCGGATCGATCCGGGACACGGGATCCCGCGCAGAAATGGCGAGGTCGCGTGCCGCACGCCTCGAGCCGTCGAATCCCGAAACCCCGGCTCGCGAGATTCACGGGAGCGGGTTCAGCAGGATTATTCGTAAGCGACGCCGTTCCGCGGGATCGTGGTAGGCAAATAGGAAGCCTGCACGGTAAGTTGACGACGACATTGATGGAAGCGTTTTAAATGCCCGGAGGCGTTCTCGCCGTCGACGTGGAACGTCGTGGATAATTCGAGCGTCGCGTTTCGGTTTCCCGGATGATGGAAAGGGGAAAGGGGGGGAGGGGTGAAACGGTGTAATTACGGCGAGCACGCTAGTCGAAACAGCCGATCGCCCGGGGAACCGGAAACGGACGAAGAAAAATAGCGACAAGATTGCGGGGCTCGGCATTCGCTAATGTCGACGGTATTAAACCGCGAAGCTGCGACCGGCCTCGCGAAGAATGCAAATCCTCCGTGGATTCGTTCCGCGTTTGAAGTCGCTATGTTAGTTTCTTCTGAGAATTCCACGCTTATTTGCGATTATGCATCGGCCTGAATCGTGGCCTGCTAATGGAGCAGCGCGAACTAACTCTACGACGATTTAATTGTTCCGGAGAAATTACCCCTCGCAGAGAGGGCGGTTTTCGAGATAGTTTCAACGATCGAATGTAGAAAACAATTTGTATACGGATGTTTCGCAGTTCTAACTACTTATGCGAAATGTTGGAGCGAGCTGCAAGTCAATTAGTCTGAAATCGGTACTTGAAGTGATCAGATATCAATATAAAATAACAAATCCTTATAAAACACGACTTTGTGCGGTTCTAATTTCTGTCTCTTGAATTACAATAAAAGATTAATAATAATCTTATTATCAGTATCAATGAATACACTGTAAGAAATATCAATACGAAATTTACACAAAACCAACTCTATATGTATGTTAACATAAAAAGTATGCATCTAACCCATATACATTGTGCGACAAATGATGCAGAAGTATTTATGGCTGGATTAGAATGAACTCAAAGTCCACCGTTCGAGAATCCCTTTAGTAGGAATAGATCCTGCATAGCTCGTTAGCTCGTCCGTTATGCAAGACACGACGATACAAGCAAGGTCTCCAAGACGAAATCGCAAAGGATCGGTAGCCCCGCAGCGTGCCGCGGTCCATTCTTGGTGAGAATTTCTTACCCTTTACGCTCGTCGCGCGACACAATGGGACGTGCTCGCATGGAGAGCCAGTCCGTACTGAAATTACAAGTCACCACCGACCCAATTCGCTCACCGCTTTGATCCGGACCCAAGATTCGAGGCGACACCGGCTAACTCGATAACAGAGAGATCCCACCCCTCCTCCAGGTGAATCGCGAGGCGCCTTCGAATTCCTCGTTAGCGAGGGCTCCGCGGGGAGGGGGCGGTTCTCTCTCGTTGTGCACGATTATTAGAGAATCTCTCTAACGAGTGGCAAGCGTGTGCCGCGGTCGTTACAGGGTCGGAGTAAGGCAAAGAACCGGGTTGCCGCCCCGTTATTATTATTCTCCGCGGGCATAATGGAACCAGCGTTCTCATTGAACGTCGCGTTCGACCGAGATGTCCGACATTTTCCGCGGGGAAATAATAAGCGGGGCGCAGGCAAAGGATTTCTTCGCGTAACACGGCCCGGAAGCTCTTCCCCGCCAGCCCGTATTTTATTATGCGGCCGCTTGATCTCGCCTGGGCTCGATCCGAATAAAGGAAGGGCGAAGCAGGGCCTTGTGATAGGTGGATGGAAGGGGGGGATAGGATGCATTGTGCGTCATTGGAAGGGGATTCGTGGGATTAACCGGTTCTCTACAGGTTGCCTCAATATACGGTCGAGGGTAATGCAAGTTTTGAACGTCGCGCGCAAACCTTTGAAATTCTTACACGTGGAAGCGGTAATGAGCTGGGATAAGGTTCCACAAGAAGGTACAGACATTTTGGAATGAGATTGAACTTGAAGGGGTTAAGTATGCGAGGGGAATGGGGAAAGGGTGAAGAACAGAGCAGGTATTGGAGAAGACAAGACGGCTTTGCCGGTCGCAGCTTTCGCTGACCAGGTCGCAAACGCGACTTCTCTTTGTTGCGAGAGAGCTAAGGTTGGATGACTCTGAGATGGACTTTATTTGATAAGATTATCCTTTTGTTGCGTGTACACGTACGTCCACTCTTTTCTGTATCTTCTGACCACTCTCCGTGGTCTATCTCTACGATCTTCCTTTGTAGAAACTGAAGCTTAACATTCACGCGTGTTTAACCATCGCAACGCTCTTGTTCCCCTGGACAAGGCAACGCATTCCTTCGTTGATACCGCGAAATATGTATGAACAAAAATATGAAATATAGCTCGTAACTGTTGGGGAACTCTAATCTCCTGTCTGTCTTTTCGAAGTGCCAACGAAGCGACACCAAAGGTCTAGAGGCAAGCGATTCAATGAAAGATCTCGCTTCTATGCTGTTTCGGAACAAAGAAACGTATCTTTATGTTCTTCGTTAATCAATGTAAATTCTTATAATAATATAATAATAATAATGTTAATCAATTCATTTATAATCTTGTAATTCTGACAAATCTATTACAATAACCACCTTTTGTCTGAAAATATCTATTAAAATTCACACTAGAATTACCAGTACAGTCAAAATGACCAATTAATGCTTGCTCGTAGCAACCTTATAAATTCACCATAAAGTAAAGCTTCCAAAATTTACTATGATTTTCTGCAGAAGATAAAAATAAAGATTTGTTTTTTATACATTCGGTGTTTTCCTCAATTTTTTATTTCACCTTTTCCATTCAAAAAGGTACTCTATAATTGTCGGTAGTTCTAGTGTTAAACGTAGAAGCGTTAAGGGTTAATTGTGTCTCGCGAAGAGACTCGATTTAGCGAGGTTCACGACCGATCGATGAAAGAGGAACAAACGAGATTAAGAAGAGGAGCCGCCGTCTACTTCCGCAAACCCGTTGCCCGTGAGATGCAAATTAGTCTCGGTTCGCCGAACAATACGACTCATCGGTTGTCAATGATTCTCCGTTGGCCATCCGGCGGCTCGATCGGTTTTCAAAGTCGTTGTTACTCGATAATCTGGAACGTTGATCCCCAATAGCATCCGTGGAAATACAACGCTCCGACGGAACCAATAGTTCCGAGTGTCCTGTTCCGAAAGGGAAGTTACCCTATAGGATTCCTCAAAGCGAACTACGCCACTTTCGGTATTTTTCATTCGAACGACCCGGCCACGGAGCCGGCTGAAAGGGGAAAAGAATACCTTTCTCTTCCGGGCTCCGACCGTTCTACCTTTCAACGTTGCCTGAAAACGCTCAAACGTACGCGATTCTGCGCTCATCGAAGGAACGAGCAACTTTCTGAATGCAGCCTTCTTTCCCCACCCTTGTAATTCCATAATTTTCATGGCATACAATTTGCGAAACTATTTCACTACGATATTTGATCCCCAAAGAATCTAGAGCAGTGTTTCCCAACCTTTTTTGTGCCATGCCCCCCCTTAACCTTTCTAAAGTTTTTATGCCCCCCCCCCCCTCCATGTAACATACATAATTTTTAACATTAAAAAATTGATTCTTTCACTTAAGAAGCATAAATGATAGGTTCTAGGAAAAAATCACTATGAAATTATTAACAAAACACAGTAAGTAAAATTTCAAAACATATGTAGAGTCCATTTTCGAATTGCCCCCCTGTGAGGCGTGGGTCCCACGTTGGGAAACACCGATCTGGAGGGTTAGAAAAATATTGGAAAGAGAATTTCAATTAAACAAGAAAGTTCACACTTCTTCAAGCTCAAATTTCACACCTTCATTTCTTCTTTCTCTTGAAACTCATTTTTTAAACTTTCGTAAGGTTTTCATATATAGATATATGTACATCGTGTTCGTCTTTAAATTTCGTTACTGTATTTTGGTGATATTGCTGTAGGAAGAATTACAGAAAAAGAGGAAAATGAATAAAGTTTAAAAGATATACGTGTATTGAATAAAACTCATGGTACGCAAACGGTTAACGTGTTAACACTATTCCTACCATGACCGGTCAAATGACCGTTTTTAAAATTTCGATTAAAATTTCATAGGTACAACGTAATTGAATCGCCTTTAAACTTTAGACTTTTGCTCAAATATACGTATAATACATTTTTCAACATTCACTTCCTTTTTCATTGCTTATTTTTTGAGAAAAATTTGTAGTCTGTCTTATGTGGAAATGTCGCGGTAGGAATAGGTATACGTGAAATGTCGGTAGGACTAGTGTTAATCATACCTTAATTAAGTTTAACTAATTCATGGTAGTCAAACAAACCTATAATACATTTTTCAATATTCACTTCTTTTCTCATTGTTTAGTTTCTGAGAAAAATTTGTGGTCTGTCTTACGTGGAAATGTCGCGGTAGGAATAGGTATACGTGAAATGTCGGTAGGAATGGTGTTAATACAGACCGTCTGGTTTATCACGTAAATAGATAAACAAATCGTTACGGTTCCAAACACCGACAACAGCCAATGAAAGCAGGAAGTTTCCGATGCCGACGGAACAGAGCAAAAAGGAAATTATTATCCGTACGTGCGAACGCGTTCCGCCGCCAACGGGGCGGAGGCAATTTAAGACACGTATTGCTTCGCGGAGTCGTTTCTCTTCGCGGCGGGAAGTATGGCGCTCGAAAAGTTTATTAAAACTCCGGCCAAGATTTCGCCGGAAGTTTCGCCGGCACTTCGGGACACGTAGTTGGACGGGAAGTTTCGAAAGTGGCCGCTTTAAGAATTCTCTTTCAACGGGCCCGCGCGGATTTGGCCGTCGCGAAATTCATTACGCGCGGGAATTTCCCACGAAGGGACCTCGGCTCGCAACTTCTCCCCTAATCGTCTTTCAAATGTTCCTCGTCCCTGCCCGGTTTCGTGGTCGCTGACAGAGCGTCGAACAAATATTGGACGAGGAACGACCGCGAAGAGAGGCCCTGTCCGGAGGACAGCACGTGTTAAATTTGAATAGAAAGTTGTGGAGATCCGATAATCTGTACGAATGCTAGGAATAAGGATACTCGGGATAAATAAAACAACTAGAGGCCTGTTCTCTCTGAATTCTGCTGAGTGACTAACTTTACTGCCCCCTTGCCGTCCTCGCGCTCACTAGGTCGGGGGTCAGTCTGAAAACTACCTGCCCCGACCGTCACACCTTTAGACGAGGAGGTACAAACACTATATGTAGTGCTACAATAATAATAATAATATTTATTTATTGATTATAGAAATATAATTACAATACTATGTACAAATTTTACTTAATTCAACTCTACATGGTATCACGTCTAATTCAACTCTGCTCTTTTCGACCAAAGAAGACTGTCGCTAACCCTTGGCCTTTCTCCCACCACGTACCTCGGAAAAATTCCTCAAGTATGACCATATTTGGGCATTTTTCGAGGGACTCGCGCGTCGCCAAGTGTTTTCCCCAAGCAGGTTTGAACTCTCGCTGTTCACCCCTCACTTTATCTTATGCTATAAAATTAATTACGATACTACATATAATTATACTCTTAATTCAAACCCAACTGCACAATTCTGTTGTGATATCGATTGATGGAATGTTTTGTTATTAAAGATAATTTATTTCTAAGAATAATCCGGTTAGAGTACAAGGTGTACTAGCACGTACACGGTACACGTCGCCATCTTTTTCTTACTCCACCGTCAGTTGTTTCTCTTTCATATCTGACCATTTTCCCTTGGTCGCCCCGCGACCCTCAAAATCTCGCTTCCTACAATTCTAACGAACGTCATGTCTGATTTCAGTGAGGGAGGTCACGTTGTCCGAGCTCAGGGACTCGATAGCGAGGTTACGGGAGAGGGTGAAGCTAGTATGCAGAACGAGGGGCTCCCCGCCGCCTAGGGTGCACTGGTTGAAAGACGGTATCCCGCTGCACCCCCGCAGAGGCCTCAGGATTCAGCACAAACGGTGAGTCTACTTTACACCTATCGATGGAATGCAGAGCTAAAAGGGCAATGGTGAAGACATGGTAACCAAAGACAATAGTATATAAGAGAATATAACACGACAGTCTTAACATCAGAGGATCATCATAGAAGCCGTGATTATATATTTATTGATTGATTTTTAACACCTATTACCTTCCTATGGAAATTAAGCTGAGAAACACGCATAAAGTAGTGAACGGTGCTCGCAGTTGTGACGAATGGAATATAGGATACGGTAGAATCTCCCTTATTCGACTACTTGTAATTAGAAATTCTGTTGTTCGAGTATAGTGTTATCTAACAGTAGCTTTTTAAGTTTAAAAGACACGCGATTCGATTGTGAAGAAAGTATAGGGTACTCAAGTATTTAAACAAACTGCGTTAACCTTCTTAATATCCGTTTAACAATAAAGAAACATGATCGATCATTCTATTATTCGACGTTCCTATCGTCGTAACACATTTATCTCCGCACACGTTACGCAGTCTACCGAAAACCGTTCGTTCTCAGCGAATGCACGCGCACAAATGGCAGCAGCCCAGTTAACGAACACGTAATTTGAATAAAAGTCGAGGTCAGAAAACGCCGCGGAAGTCTCAGTCTTTCCCAAAGCATTTATAACCGGGCTAACGCACGACAAATTCGCCTGTTCTCGGGCTAATTCACGATTAACGCGGCGCGTTCCGTGTTTGGCACCGATTTCGAGCAACGACCCGCGAACTCTCGCCGCTCGTTTTCTCATCGTTCCTCATCGCGTCCCACCCCTACCATCGTTGCCTCTCGGAGGCGATTCAACCGCTCGCGGAGCTTCTAATATCGTTGCCAAGAATAATACTCGCGTGTGACATCGATTCCAGGCCCCCGGGGGCGGTCGCGTGCCTCCGTGCGATCGATCGTAACAACGTAATCGCCCTGTTATTACGCTCGATTTCTCTCATTGCCGTCGCTGTCGCAGCTGGAAAACAAAAGAACGGTCGCGTCTGCCCTGGTCACGGAGAAATTCCGCGTATAAGGATCCCAAAGGAGATCGTGATCTTCTGTGTCTCAAGTTTCAGATATCCAGTAGTATATGTCGATCAATACCAGACAGTAATTGGCTTGAATCGATACAACGCAATGTAACTACTCTGAAGGATCACCGTAGCGAGAGTAGAGTAGTATGCTAAATTTTTAACACTAGAACTACCAACGATTAGGGTGTACTTATTAGGGACAAAGAAACCAAATTGAAAATGGTACGAAAAAAGTACTTAATATGAAAGAAACAAATTTTAGCAATCATAGTAAAAATCATAGTGAATTTTCAAATGTGTAGACATCACAGTAAATTTACCATATTTCTATGAAAAATTACAAATTGGGTCATTTTGACCCCCTTGGTGAATTACCAAACAGCTTCGGAGACGGAACCATTATGTTTTATATTACTTAGTAGTATAAGTCAAGGATAGGTCGAGCAGAGATTTGACGCAGAGCTGAGTGAATAATTGACTGAACTTTATTCCTATTGTCGTTGAGGTTTTTGTACATGCTTATCTCGTAGTATTCTTAGGAATCTAGGGTGTTTAGTTAATATCGAAAATCTTAAGCAAAAGGGTTATCGCAGAGGTCGCACCCTCTTAATCCAGCCTATTTCGACCCTCCTTCAAAATGTTTACGCGTTCCTCCCCCCCAACGTTCGCCTCTTTTTACATTTTCCCGCACGTTTCGAGTCATCCACGAAATTGTGACGAGAGATTATTCGAGGGACCTTGCAGCGCGAGTTTCGCGCTTCGAACACGTGTCGGAGAGCGTTAAAGTGATTGGCAGCTTGTAAATCGCGGCCGCAACGTGGGCACCGCGACCGACTAACCACGGCACTGCGAGCCATAATAATTTCAGCCGGCCTTTCGGCCGGATTTACTATCCACGGCGGAACGATTATAGCGAGAGAGCAGAGGCTCCTCTCTCCTCTGTGATGACTCAACTGTTGGCAAGGCTCTCTCGTTTCTGCCTGCTGCTGCCTACACACTCTTTAAAGATGATGTATTCGTGTGCGTGCGACTTCTCGCTGGCCCGGCGCGAGCTTATTGTAACGGAGTCCGTGCCTCCTCTGATTCTACCCTCTTCTATCTCCCGGCAACCCGCTCGGAGTCTCCGGTTTCACAGTTTTCTTTCGACCTGCCCCCCTCGCGCTTTTCGTTTTTCCTCTTTTGCGCAAGCTGCTCGTAATAATAACGCGTAAGCAACGCCTTCCTTCTTTTTCCTGAAATCTTTCTATCTCTTTCATCTTCTCCCTCTCTCCCTCTTTCTCTCTCTTTATCTTTCACTTTCTTTATCTTTCTCTCTCTCCCCCTTCCCCCCTCCCTCTTTAATTTTCTCCCTATCCCTTTTTATTTCTCCCCCTCTTTTTCTCTCTTTATCTTTCACTCTTTCTTTCTTCCTCTCTCTTTCTCTTTCTCCCGCTCCCTTTTTATTCCTCCCTCTCTTTCTCGCTGTTTCTCTTTCTCTCTCTCCCTGTTTCTCTTTCTCTCTTCCTTCTCCTCTTTCTCTCTGGCACTCTCTTCTTTCTGTTGCGATTCTTCCTACGAAACTGTACGGACATTGTAAACTGCATCCGCCTTTGAGCATCTGAGCCAAGTGTTGCAACTAACGAAGAAGGGTTCGCTTCTGAGGCGCTTCGCTAGGTGGAAGCCCCAGTGAATCGCGACGTATTTTCGGTTTCACCGCTGGTAAACTGCCGTGGGGAGGGTTCGCGCGGAGCGTTTAATGGCTGTTTGTAATTAGTCGGAGGAGGAGCCGCGCTTTGGCGGGATCGCGGGGGCGGCCGGCGAATCGATGAGGAAGTGGCACTCGACGAGAATGCGCCGCGACGGCACGCTCGCGAGCGTTTTTGCGGAATTTTTAATGAACACTCCTGAGTAATTAGAGGCCGAAAAAAAAAAATGAAAAATAGATTTTTCATATTTTACCGTACAATGAGGGGTTCGGCTACGGAACGTGACAGAGTGCGGCGCGGCGTGAAGAAAAGAAATGAAAAACCGCGGGGAAAAATGTAACGCTGCGTCTGAGAGAGGAATACGTGTTGCCGGAAAGAGCGTATAGAAGCGGGATTTTTTATGAAATTTTTTCGCGAAGCTACTCATAAATTAATTAATCGACGATATTAGAATTTAGTAGGTAGAAGCAGGAAACAATCTTGATGCATCACAACTAATTGTATTTCGTTACATAAATCCACGATCAGAAGTGAAAATATACGTTAGCTCTGCTTTATTGTCGAAACGAGAGTGATCCAAATCACCACGTGGCTCTACCATGCGATACAGCTTATCACACATACAGCCCTAAACTATACATGTCGCGATTACATTGTCTATCGCTTCAACAGACGCGATAGAGAGAAAGTGAGGCAGGGAGAGAAAAAGGGAGGGAGAAAGAGGGTGAGTGAGCGAGAGAATGAGTAAGTGAGAGAAAAGATGAGAGACAGAGAGAGAGAGAGTGAGTGAGTGGTGAGAAAATGGGAGGGGTAGAGAGGGAGGGAGGGAGAGAGAGCAAAAGAATGAGTAAGTGGGAGAAAAAAAGAGAGAGAGTGAGAGGGTGACAGAGAGGGTGAGTGGGTGGGAAAGTGAGTGAGTGAGTGAATGAGAGAAAGAGTGAGCGACAGAGTGAGTGAGTAAGTGTGAGAGAGGGTAGAAGGAGGGGGGAAAGGGAGGGGATAGAGTGAGTGAGTAAATGAGAGACAGAGAGAGAGAGAGAAAGAGTGAAAGTGAGAAAAAAGAGAGAGAGTGAAAGTGCACTCGACCGATTGTCAGTGAGAAAGTTGCAGGGTAGAAGCGCGATCGTAAATTTATGACTTTCCGCGAAGAAAATTCATTTTCCCCCGATGGGATCACCGGCGGCCGACACCGGCTTCCAGTTTCGCAACATCTGTCGATATATCGAGTCTTATTGCCCCTCGCGAATTAATCAACAACTCGACGGGAAAGTTTCAGGGTCCTGTAGCACGAAGGAGATCCGGTCTCCCGAACGGACAGCACTCGAAACAACGAGGAAGCTTCGGGGAAAGGGGCGGAAACGGAGAAATTAATGTAAGCACGTGTTCACGCAAAGTGCTTCATAACGTAAACAATCGAACGGAGGATGTATGCAAACAAGCAAACCTCCAGTGTAAACAACCGGGAGAAACATATACGATGCCGGGTCTGAAAGTTTGAGATTACTGCTTTCGGGTCAAACGCTGCAGCTGATTGCTTTAACGATTTAAAATTGATATATAAAATAGCACAAGAAAACTCTGTTGCGAGCTCTGATCGGTAATAGAAGATCGCGAACGTTAAACAAAAAGTTTATTATTAACGATTAAAGATCTTACGTTTAACTCTTTGCACTCGAGAAACGACACCCTTATAGCAGGCGCTAATAATATTGACTTCACAAATTTTCAAATGCAAGATATTTACCAAGATTCGCTTATATTAGACTTCGTTTAGTTTAATCGAGTAATCTGCTAAAATTTACATGTTAACCCTTCGCGTCTGAAAGTTCGCGAAACTATCGTTCGGTGATTAACAGCCGCCTCTCGAGCGCAAAGGGTTAACTCTAACTCTATAACTCCTGCAAGAGTCGCTTTTCTCCCTCTCATTCCACCCAATATTCTTCAACCTCGCGTCAACTCAAGTTCCCCTCACTCGCTCTTGCATTTATTACCGTTATTACCGAAAGATAATCCGAAAATCCCTCTTCGTTTCTGTACCGAAATCTTCGATCAACTCTTCTTTTCCCGTGCGATACCTTAACGTAATATTTAACGAGGCACGCGTTCGATCCTGACAGAGAGGTTTACGTACACACATAGTTAGCCAGGAACGGCAGGAAGTCGTAAAAGGAGAATCTCGCGATACCTCACCAGAATGTCTCACCAGGCCTGGGCTGGCGCGTAACTCCCTCGTAATTTTCAATTACTGTCCGCGGTGCAGCCGTCTCCGTTCCCGTTCGAGGCACGGTGTGTACCTCGTAAAATCGAACATGTCCTCGCCGTCACGCGTGTACCTGTACGTGGGTCCCCGTAAAATCATCTCCCTTCCCGTGCTATCGACAGCAACGTTTTTTAATTTCTAAGTTGACGTATTATCTCGGCTTTTACATTGGTGCCCCTTCCTTGACAATCATTTGCGATTTGTTTGTTGGTTAGTATGCTCGTTGGTATGCTAAGGGTTCGGAAAATAGGAAGTAATAATTGGAGGGAAAAATTCGGAAAAGGGAATTTACTGGCAGAAGGGTGGTGGTCACCCAGACCCGTGGTGACAAACTAGAGCTGGTTTCTATAATGAATATAAATTGCAAAGAAACTAAAACTTATGCTATTGGAGCGTCGTAGAATCAATCTGGACTTAGGATAGTGATGGTATCATAAACCGAGCTTAATAGGAGGTGAGAGAGGGAAACAGACAATTAGAGGGAAAAATTCGGAAAAGGGAATTTACTGGCGGAAGGGTGGTGGTCACCCAGACTCGTGGTGATAAACTAGAGCTAGTTTCTATAATGCATATTAATTGCAAAAAAAGTAAAACTTATGCCATTGGAGTGTCGTAGAATCAATCTGGACTTAGGATAGTGACGGTATCGTAAACCGAGCTTATTTCACCTTCTTAACTTAAAGGAAATATAATTATTTGTAATTGTATATCAAAGGTTTTTTACTAGATTAATAAATAAAGTTATTGTTATAAATAATTATCGATCTCTAACATTCCCCCACTCTGAAACTTACGCGTTACGTCGCCCTATTCGAGCGTTATCGGCCGGAAGTCTCGATCGGAAGTCCTCCAACGGGAAAGGAAATCTTACGTACGATCTTCGAGGTGGTATCGCGCGGCGTGGTAAGCAAAACGCGTATCGACGACCAGCGGGGAACGCATTCAGAGGACCGCCCTTTGACCACGGGGAAACTTTGATGTCGCGCATAATAGAATCAATTTCTCCCCGCCCGCCTCTCGCGGCGTGTGCGTCGGTTTCCTCTTTGCTTCCGGTCGCGTTTCTTCGGGTTGGTGGCAAGAAATTTCACCCGGGAAACACCGACGGAAAGCTGTTGGCGGCGGAAGGCAAAAAGGGATCGGAATGGGGGGAGAAACCGGAGGCGGAACGCTGAAAGGAGTCCCGACGTTGCCTCGCGACATTAATTTTCCAGCGAGCATTCAATTAACGTGAAAGCACCCGACGCGGCTCAAAATTACGCGTCAATCGAATTAAGTAATAAACAAGTTTGCGTGGGAACAGCGCGACCACCGTGAACCCTGGGTGCCCCTTTACGAAGCGTCCGAAGAATCTGTCCCTTTTAAAAGTGATCGGTTGAAACAGTCGAGACTGCTTCGTTGGAGCTGTGTAATGAAAACACGATTCGTTTGATACGTCGATGTCGAAGATTGTTGTTAGAAATTGAATACAGAAATACTACGAAGCTCGAAATTAAACCAACTTCCACTTAACGTACTCTCTCAAGCGTTTTTTCCAAGAACCCAAGCCAC
Source organism: Tetrapedia diversipes (assembly GCA_033822845.1). Lineage (NCBI taxonomy): Eukaryota > Metazoa > Arthropoda > Insecta > Hymenoptera > Apidae > Tetrapedia > Tetrapedia diversipes. The sequence goes on along the minus strand of JAOPTO010000565.1, from coordinate 20,220 downwards.
ATCTGGTATTTTACGAAGTACGGAAACGTTAAGAAACAGAAATGTTGAAGCAACGATTTGCCATTGATGGTGGAAAAATTGAACACCTTATATTTGCTGTAAAGCAAATGCTAAGAAAATTCTTAGAACGCGGTAAATGTAAACTTCGAAGACTTTGATTTTTAACCTTCATCACGGGCAGATAGTACATCCCACTCATCAACATTTCTGGAGGAAAAAAGATGAAAATAACGTAGGCACACAAATGCATAACTATCTTTGTTATCAACCTGACGACTAAAACCAACATAAAAGAATCAAAAACGATTTTTAATTATGCAAGATGGAATTCAGTTGCACTTTCAACAAACATATCCAAATTAATTTCTTCGTCGTTCACACAAACTCTTGTCTTGAAAAGGAAAACAGCGTTCGCGATGAGACATTTCACGGAGTCGATTTTACAGAGCGGCGAACAGCTGAAAAAGTGGCAAGGTAAATACTTAATCAGACGGCAGAATCGATGGCCATCGGCCGAGAAGACGGATAATCGCGTTCCGCGTTTCAGGTTTGATCAACGCCCACCGTCGCGATTATTCCGAAATTATCACGTTCGTGCGTCCACCGTTACGTACAACCGTGTTCCCGGGCGTTTATTATCCGAGCAGGCAGTAGTTATCTCGCTAATTTGTCATCCGTAAGTACCGGAGGGGTGAGCAGGCTGACAAAAGTGCACCGTCGCGTAACAGCCCTTATCGAGAGTGCTTCCGCGCTACGTTCTTTGCGCTTCCCCCGCCGTAAATTAACGGTTAAACGTTATAATAGCGAGCGAGCGTCGCTCAGACACCCTTCGGGACGTTCCGGGGACACGCTAACCCCGCGAATGTTTCTTCGTCTCTGTTCGGTCCGTACAGGGTAAGACTTAGGGTAGTAGCGGTATTGTATACCAAGAGTCTCAACAACAGATGTTTTATCGCGTTTAAGACTGTTGGTTCTTTTACGATTAACGATGTATAGGCGCCTTTTGATTTTTGCAGACAATTGGTTCCTGAAAGTGTGTGCGAATGTTGAATGTTCGAAACTAGAGGGATGTGAAAAAATATGCACCAAAATCTGTGTTTTACAGTATTGATTGGAACAATATTGTAGTATGATGGGTAAAATTTGATGTCCTCTGAGAGGGGGCAGCTCACTAGCCAAGACTTAAAGAGTTGAATTTTTAAAAATGTGCAAAATGGCGAATTGTGTGAAAGTCGAGGGGCGCCTGTATTTTTCCGAGGATATATATATACACACACATACACAACTACGAATTTTCTTATCCTCACTATACTTATCCACCACCCTTCACATTTTGTCCCTGCAGTAATTTTTCCTAACTTTTCAGAACCTTGAAAGCATTCGACCACATAAATTCTCAACAAACATTCGAACAGGACAACTCACCCTACAAGCAATCACACAACAGTACAACAATTTTTGACAATTAAAACGAAAGGAAGCCAGTGTTTGGAAGAATATATGACATATGGGAGAATGCGAGTGCGAGGCAGAAAGAGTGTGATTGCAAAAGAAGTAAGAACGTCGAAGTTTCTAAGTTGAAAAGTCGTTTATATACTATTAAACTATTTTTCATTTTAAATACATACATTAATAATATTCTAAGCGCTTCACTTTATTTTACTCAGACCTGAGCGCTACCATCCCTCTTTATTAAATAATAAAAAGATATTTCCTATATTACACTGAAACAATTAGTATCCAACAGTCTCCTTCTTTTCTTCTTCCCCTGAACCTCCCTTCCCCTTCCCCTGTTCCCACGACAATATTTCACCGGAAACAATCGCGGGGCGAACGGGAAAGCTTCGACGTGCCTTAGGTGTCCCGCTGGCAAGTTGCAGGGCTTTCATTTGCCCGGCGCCGACAAGTATATTGCTATCGAATTTCCATCGATCCGCGACGCTGACACCAGACCCACCGGCAAGCGTTATCCGATGCGGCGCGCAACCTATTACGTGATTGCAGGCTTGCAAAACGTTGCCCGGGCCTCCGTTTTCCGGACGTGCACCTTCGAACGACCGCCGGTTCCCTTTGAAACGCGGACCAGATCGGATCGTCCCGCCGACGCGAAAAATTAATGGAAACATCCCTCTTCGCGGTGGACCACGCTGACGGATGATAGGATCGTTGAGAGCAAACGGAAGTCGGCGAGATCGTGCCAATCCACGGAGCACAGGGAGGTTTCCGCGAAGAACGAATTATAATACTTGCTGTGTTGAGGTTTTAGGTATGAAACAAGTAGACTGGGTGCTTTTTACCCGTAGAATTCTTAAGGGGAGTTCGGGGAGGGGGTTCCTTGAATCCAACAATTCAAAAACCTTAAATTAGGATCGTTTTTCTTTCATTAAAAAATTCTCTTAAAATTATGTAGGAATGCGATCGAGTGGATGCGAGTTTGGAAAAGTCGGAAGAGTACTTGAGTTGGGCGATTGTCGTGCGAACGCAGAATGTTTGGGCTCGAATGTTTCTAACGCGTGAAAGATGAGAACTTGAGAAAACGTTGCCACTGAGAAATTGTGGATGGTCGTGACCGAATGCGTAGAGTGAGAAAGGTTGACGATTAGAATGAAAGGAAACGAGTGTTTGGAAGAATGTATGACGGGGAAAATACGAGCGCGGGGCAGGTAGTATTGGACGGTGAAGGCAGAAGTATTGGACGAAAGGTTTTGATTGTGAACGTAGAAAGAGTGTTGAAGTTGCCAAGTTGTAAAGTCGTTTAAGTTGTTTTTGTTAAATTGTTTTAAATATACTTTTATTAATATTTTAATCACTTCACTTTTATCTTTCACACCTGAATTCCATCTTCCGTTCTACGAAAATCATTTTATAGAATTTTCCTATAATTATTCATCGTTAATTATTTATCGTAATTGTGTATCTTATTATTGGAAACACCCTAGAATTGCTCTTCAATTGCTCGTCAATATTTATCATTCGAGCTGATTTCCGAGTGTTTACCGCTGCTTAACCAAAGCGAACGCGACAGTGAGACAAGTAGAATTAGCACAACTAGCATCTTACCAACGCAATGTTTTCCAATAAGAAACAATGCCCTTCAGAAATCATAGTCACAAGAAAATCGCGATGTAACGATAGGCGCGTTCGATTCGAGTACAAGTGCAAGCTCGCATTTCTTCCGTTTTCCGCTCACAAATCTCTCCGACGACCACCGAACGTGTCTCTTACCTCCACGGGAGAACCACCCCAAACACCCCCGGGAGGTCTTAACCCGGGAACAAGCCAGTGTTCGTTGCTCGTTACACCAAAATTGTGGGCACTGTAGCTCGGTTGTACGTGCCACCCGAGCAGGAAAGATTGTCTGGCAATAAAATGTTAATAGGTTAACGAGCGGCAACCGGATCCTCTCTGGGACTCGGCAAGCAGAGGGCGTTATTGCCTCACGGAAAACCCTCCCCCTTCGTCCCTCTCACCGACACTGCGTTTTCCGTACCTTCCCTTTCCCTGTAACGCTGACTCACCCTCGCCTTGTAAACCGGTTGCCTAATGAAAATTAATAAATCAACGGAAGCCGCTCCCCCCTGAATCGTTCGCGTCACGCGTTTGCAACCCCCTTTATCGCGCGTTGATCGAACGCAAAATTGCCGGCAGCTTTGAAGCGAAACTCGAGTAATTAACGCCGTTTCCCGTTTCAAGGGCAAATCCTGGCGCAGTCCAGCATTTTTCCGTTTCCGCGGAAAGGTTCGTTAGCGGACGGCGATAAGCGGAGATCAATGGCAATTAATTATACGGGATGTATGTAAAAATGCGATCGAGGGGGTATGATTCTGGGAAAATGTGAAGGGTGGTTGAGTCGAGCGATAGCAGGACACAACTCACCCTGAAAGCATTTGAACACAACATGATTCACTTAGTCTAAATTAAATTAAGTGCAAAAGTAAAGTGTCGTCAATCGTTGAATCCGTCAAGTGTAGAAGGTATCAGTTGCGTTGGGCACCTTATATGTAGGAATGCAATCGAGTGGATACGATTTTAGGAAAATGGGAAGAATGCTTGAGTTAGGCGATAGTCGTGTGAACGTAGAATGTTTGGACTCGAGTATTTCTAAGTCGTGACCAAATGCATCGAGTAAGAAAGGTTAAAGGTTAGTTGGAAAAAAAGGAAACGAGTGTTTGGAAGAATATATAACGGGGAAAATGCGAGCGCGGGGCAGAAAGTATTAGACGGTGAAGATAGAAAGTATTGGACGGTGAAGGAAGAAGCTAAGTAGCCAGCGTAGAGCGAAGAACTGTGTAGTTTACGAAGCATAAGCGTAGTTTGCGAAGCATAAGCGTAGTTTATTATTTTGTGTTCGTTTGTGTCGTTTTAGTTTTATTAAATACACGTATATTTATTATTTTATTTACTCTTCTTTCTTTTTTTTTTTTTCATTTATAACCTTTTCCTATAATATATATTATACATCGATGGCGATGTCGGTTCTGATCGCGACTTTTTCGAGCCTTTCACAGCGCGTCCCGTTCGTGTTTATCCGGTGACAAGGTGTCGAGGCGAGCCAACGCGGAACCACAAAGGACCAGAGGGCGGAGGGACTGTTTTATGTTCCAATTCGCGAGGACTCATTTACATTCGAATGAATAATGGGCCAACGACGGTGGCGGTGCTCTTCGCTCTGGCGCTAATTAATTTCGCGACCTATCGATTATTCTTTTGTTGGCCGTAAGAGCGACACGACCCCTCTCTCCCGGCCCCCCATCGTCGTCGAACTCGAGCACGAGGGAGGACACGCGTGTAAGTCCAGAGTACGCGACACAGTTCCTGTTAATCGGGGTGTCGTATACACCGTTTCCACCGACGATGTCTGTTTGGTCAAACTCGTACGTTGCACGATACATTCTGCTTCGCATTTCTCTTTACGAAGCATAGGCGTAGTTTGCGAAGTATAAGCGTAGTTTGTTATTTTGTGTTCGTTTGTGTCGTTTTAGTTTTATTAAATACACGTATATTTATTATTTTATTCACTCTTCTTTCTTTTCCTTTTTCATTTATAACCTTTCCTATATATATATTATATACTAGTATTATAGACTATTATTTATATATTATATACTAGTATTATAGACTATTATTTATATATTATATACTAGTATTATAGACTATTATTTATATATTATATACTAGTATTATAGACTATTATTTATATATTATATACTAGTATTATAGACTATTATTTATGTATTATATATATTATATTATATACTATTATTTATGTATTATATATATTATATTATATACTATTATTTATGTATTATATACTAGTATTATATACTACTATTTATATATTATATATATTATATACTAGTATTATATACTACTATTTATATATTATATAAATTGCGAGCGCGCTGTCAATCGTCTGGATCGGTCAAATGCGCTGGGTTTTCTCGACAGGAAATCGGAAGAGCGCGAAAGTGGCTCGTGGTACGCAAACGGTTAACGGGTGCAACTTGAGCAACGCGTGTGCAACAAGCTATAAAAACGAGATATCTCGTGATACGTACGCAATGCGTTAAAAAAAGTTTCGCAACGCGACACGAGGAGAGGACGAAAATTTCCAGTCGATGGAAATCGCAACCCCCTGTCCGTCCCCTCGCCCCTGTCAGCGCCGACCGCTTGCATTCCGCTCGGTAAACGAACTCGGGAACTCTTCGAGCGGCCTCGAACGATTCGACGCTTTTAACGGCGATCCCCGACGCGCTCGACAAAATAATACACTTCCGGCGGCCTCCCCTTTGCCGTGGCCCTCTCTTCAGGCGGATCACGACCCTGATCGTGTTCGCGGTCGAAGCCCCGAAGAAGGGGCTGCGGAGGCTTCCTCTCTTCTCGCGGGGCTCGCGGCATAAATATTTATGGGCAAACAAACGGGACATCGGCGCGCAAACGTTCGCGATCCGATAAACAAGAAAATGGAAATGCGAGACCGGATCCGCACCCCTCGTCCGCCGTTCGCGTTGTATATAACACGTTGCGTGGCAGAGGGTGGCGAAAGGGGAAGGGGAGTGTTTAAGACCAGAACTACCGACAATTATAGTGTACTTGTTTGTGTGGAAGAGATCAAATTGAAAATTGCATGAAAAATATACCAATGTAGGCAATTTACTAATGAATGGAGCCTTTGTATAGGGGAGAGCGGCAAAGAATGACACTGCTTTTCGTCAGGCGACCGCGGATCAGGTTTCGAAGTGTCGCCGTGTTATTTTTTCGGGGCCGCGTGATCTTCCGGCGCCGTTGTAAACAACTCCTGCGCTGTAGGGATAAACAGTCGCGGCCGTAAATCTGAGTCCCGAAGAAAAGGGAGACGGCGATATCCTAGATGAAAACGCGTGGGGATATCGAAGGCGGGCGTTTTTCCGAAGGTCCTGATTGGTAAGGATAGGAACCGCCTATCAGGCCCGAGGCAAATAAATAGGAAGCCTCGCGATAATTAGAGTTAGTTCGTTTTATACAGTTCGTTAACAGTTCGTTTGATAGAGTTCGTTTTATATAGTTCGTTAGTCCGTTTTGAGATAGTTCGTTTAGAGTTCATGAGAATCGTTGCACTAGCTCGTAATTTAAGTAAAAGCCCATCGGCCAATAGAATAATTACCTACACCAAATACATAAGAAACAAATCCTTATTTATACTTTCTGTAGAAAATTATAGTAAATTTTGGAAGCTACAAGGTTACTATAAATAATCATCAATTGGTCATTTTGACTGCTCTGTTAGTTCTAGTGTTAAAACGATAGCTCATCGGACGTTCTACTGCTGGCGGGTGATGGAATATTAATATAATGTAGAATAAAAATTCTTAAGATTATTTACTATTATTAATATAAGTAATGGTAAAAATATACGGTATACAGTAAATTCTAATTCAACTCTGCCACGCGCCACTCTATATTTAATTCTCAGCTCTTTTTATGACTCTACAACTCGGTTTTCTATTCAACACTGGTCCCTTTTCTCCTTCAAGGAAACCGTTATAGGCCTTTAAAATTATTCTTTATTATTAATACGAATAATGGCTAAAATATACAGTATACAGTAAATTCTAATTCAACTATTAACAATTTTTATTAGCGGGAATAACAGACGCCTCGCGAAAGAGAGCTGCACAACACGGTGGCCCGTGTCTGACCGGGCACGGTCTTTATCTACTGGCAGGTTCTCCTTGCAACTGAGAGCGTTCGACCTAAAGCGCAGATCTGCACGATTAATTAACACTAACAATTTTTATACATCTATTTCAAGTATACATGTACTGAAAAATAGATATACAGAATTTTAAACTGCAGAGCTGAGAGGGAAATAGATTAATAAAAGTCAACAAAAATTATTGGGAATAGTTTGCAGATTTTGTTGATGAAGTCAAAGCCAAATAGTATTGTCTGCGATATTTCAGAAAAGCTCCATCCTTTGTTTCATCCACTGATGATCGAGCAATCTACCACTCTGAATACGTACAGTATGTCCATTTCAAATATCTACACGCGATCATTTTTGTAAGTATCGAAAACGTAAAAAAATATTATGGAGAAAAGTGGTATAGTGAAAAGTTTGGAAATTAATAATTCAACAACGACTTATGCAAAACGCATGTATGGACAGTGTTTTGAATACAACTTGATATTAGCTATAAGAATGTGTAATAAAACATATAGGTTTCTATTTAAAAAAACAAATCTGACCTTTATAGGACTGTTGTGGGTCATCTAATGGTCGAACAATTATAATAATAATATTTCACATTTAATACTGTACAACTTTTATTTGAAACATTTTTTCGTATCTCTACTACTTACGAAAATAATAACGTATAGATATTTAAAACGGGCGCCTGTATGTAACAAATTTTTGACTCTGAGATCAGCGCCATCTCTTGTTTGGCGACAGGAAACAACAACTTGTTACCCGGGTTACAGGAGAGCGAGGAGGCAATCGCGTAGTAACACATGGCCCGCCCTATTGTAATGGCCGAGTAATGTTTACAAGTAGGGCCGCCTAATGTATGATGGCCGACTAATTTTTACAACTAGGCCCGCCCTAATGCATGATGGCCGACTAATGTTTACAACGAGGCCCCGCCCTATTCCATGATGGCCGACCAATTTTTAACATAAACATTGTAAATTAATTAATTACATCTTAATAGACAACAATTCGTATACTTTTATGCACGCATTATTTACTAGACATACCGTAGAAGCTTCTACAGCGAAAAATACATAAATTAACCATACAAAAAATATGTAATAATTAATCTAATTAAAAATATGTAGAAATTGATACAAACATGAAACAGATGCACCTACAAGATAATTAATAATTTCGAAAATGCGAAGAAAATTGTGATGAAAATATTACAGGAAAGTAGCTAAGGGAGTAACATTTACGTTTAAAATATGTAGATTGTAAATCAATCACCTGGAAGCTTGTAATTAATGATAAACCTGTACATGTTGACGACATTTTTCAAACACCGCGTGAGTTAATCGTTAATAACTAATTATCTGTAATTAAATTCGTATTAAAATGTATATTAGAAGATAGCTTGGAATGTTAGCTACATTCCGTGATTTCAAAGATGCATAAATTATGCCTAAGAAACGAGTAATTAATTATTTCCCTATGGCTTGCGTTAGAAACTTCACCGACATACTCACACACTGATGCAGGCTTTGTGTGCGACTATGTGTGTGATGTTACAATTCCGACAACCAACTCTCTTTCCTGTGTTCCGAGTCCGAGCTTCCAGTTTCCAAACAAGAGATGGCGCTGACTTTCGCCGCATGCCGCACCAAGAATAACAGTGATATTTGTGTCGAGAAAATTAATTAATTACGCATTTCTTACGATTAATTTATGCATCTTTAAAATTTTAACAGGAAGCCAACATCCCAAATTACTTTCCCATATACTTTTGGATAGGAATTTAATCGCATATAATTAATTATTGAGAATTAAATGATGCACGCTTTATAGGATATCTACATAACCTACAACTTTATCATTAATTACAACCATGTAACCGATTAATTAATTACTCGTCTCCAACGCATAATTTATGCATCTTTGAAATCGTAGAATAAAGCTAACATTCCAATCTACCTTCTAATATACATTTTAATACGAATTTAATTGTGTACAATTAATTATTAATGATCAAAGTGTAGGTATTACAGACATCTGATAATGCGTGCATTAGATAGATCTTAATAATTAATTATATGCGATTAAATTCCTATCGAAAAGTATATATGAAAGTAGTTAAGGATATTAGCTACCAGTTAAAATTCTAAAGAAGCATAAATTATTCGTAAGAAATGAGTAATTGATTAATTTTATCGACAGAAATATCACTGTTATTCTTGGTGCGCATGCGACGAAAGTCAGCGCCATCTCTTGTTTGGAAACGCGAAGCTCCGACTTGTTACGCGTAAAGTAGAATGAGCAAGGAGGTATTCACACGCATTAGTCGCACACAAAGCTAGTATTATTGTGTGAGTGTATCGGTGAGGTTTCCAACGCAAGCCATAGGAAAGTAATTAATTACTCATTTATTAGGCATAATTTATGCATCTTTGAAATCGTAGAATGTAGCTAACATTCCAAGCTCTCTTCTAATATACATTTTAATACGAATTTAATTCCAGATAATTAGTTATTAATGATCAAAGTGTACATATTGACGATACCTTTCAAACACTGCGTTGATTAATCATTAATAATTAATTGTTTACAATTAAAATCATACTAAAAAGTTTATTAGAAGATAGCTTAGAATGTTAGCTACATTCTAAGATTTCAAACATGCATAAATTATGCCTAATAAATGAGTAATTAATTATTTCCCTATGGCTACCGTTAGAAAGCTCACCGACATACTCACACAGTAATGCTGGCTTTGTGTGCGACTAATGCGTGTGAATACCTCCTTGCTCATTCTGCTTTACGCGTAACAAGTCGGAGCTTCCCGTTTCCAAACAAGAGATGGCGCTGACTTTCGCCGCATGCCGCATTAAGAATAACAGTGATATTTTTATCGAGAAAATTAATTTATTACTCGTTTCTCACGCATAATTTATGCATCTTTGAAATCTTAGAATGTAGCTAACATTCTAAGCTATCTTCTAATATACATTTTGATACGAATTCAATTGCGAACAATTAATTATTAACGATTATCTGATGCACGCTTTATAATATGTCTACAAAATATCTACACTTTGATCATTAATAATTAATTGTTTACAATTAAAATCATATTAAAATGTATATTAGAAGATAGCTTAGAATGTTAGCTACATTCTACGATTTCAAAGATGCATAAATTGTGCCTAATAAATGAGTAATTAATTATTTCCCTATGGCTTGCGTAAGAAACCTCACCGACACACTCACACAGTAATGCTAGCTTTGTGTGCGTCGAAATATTACCCTTTCACGCTAGCGCCATCTCTTATTTGGGGATAGGAAGCTCCGACTCGTTACCCGGAGCACAGGAAAGCGAGGAGGTTGTTGGAATCGGAAGATCACACGCATTAGTCGCACACAAAGCTAGTATTATTGTGTGAGTGTATCGGTGAGGTTTCCAACGCAAGCCATAGGAAAGTAATTAATTACTCATTTATTAGGCATAATTTATGCATCTTTGAAATCGTAGAATGTAGCTAACATTCTAAGCTATCTTCTAATATACATTTTAATATGATTTTAATTGTAAACAATTAATTATTAATGATTAATCAACACAGTGATTGAAAGGTATCGTCAATATGTACACTTTGATCATTCATAATTAATTATTTACAATCAAATTTGTATTAAAATGTATACTAGAAGATAGCTTGAAGTGTTAGCTTCATTCTCCGATTTCAAAGATGCATAAATTATGCCTAATAACTGAGTAATTAATTATTTCCCTATGGCTTGCGTTAGAAACCTCACCGACACACTTACACAGTCATGCTGGCTTTGTGTGCGACTAATGCGTGTGAATACCTCCTTGCTCATTCTACTTTACGCGTAACAAGTCGGAGCTTCGCGTTTCCAAACAAGAGATGGCGCTGACTTTCGCCGCATGCCGCACCAAGAATAACAGTGATATTTTTATCGAGAAAATTAATTTATTACTCGTTTTTCACGCATAATTTATGCATCTTTGAAATCTTAGAATGTAGCTAACATTCCAAGCTATCTTCTAATATACATTTTGATACGAATTTAATTGCGAACAATTAATTATTAACGATCATCTGATGCACGCATTATAATATGTCTATAAAATATCTACACTTTGATCATTAATAATTAATTGTTTACAATTAAAATCATATTAAAATGTATATTAGAAGATAGCTTAGAATGTTAGCTACATTCTACGATTTCAAAGATGCATAAATTATGCCTAATAAATGAGTAATTAATTATTTCCCTTTGGCTTGCGCTAGAAAGCTCACCGACATACTCACACAGTAATGCTAGCTTTGTGTGCGACTAATGCGTGTGAATACCTCCTCGCTCATTCTACTTTACGCGTAACAAGTCGGAGCTTCGCGTTTCCAAACAAGAGATGGCGCTGATCAGAAAATTAAAAATTCATTACCTACACGTGCGTTTTAAATATCTACACGTTACCTACGAGCGCCCTGGGATGTATCGCTTGTAGTGAGCGGTTTTTGTCGATTCTTCTGCCTTAAGTAACTGTTTCCAACATACGTATACACATACATATGCTAAATTCGTGGTTTATTTGTTGATTTATTTATTTATTTCTTTACTTATTTGCTATCTACTTATTTACTTATTTACTTATTTACATATTTATTTATTTACTTATTTACATATTTATTTATTTACTTATTTACTTGTTTATTTATTTACTTATCGACTTATTTAGATATTTATTTATTTACTTATTGACTTATTTAGATATTTATTTATTTGATTATTGATTTAATTATTCATTTATTTATTTAATTATTTATTCTTTCTTTTACGGACGGGAACTCTTTGGTATACAAAACAGTTGTAGTTTGAAAGATGCTTGCGAATTGTTTCAAGATCAATAAAAAAAACAAGTATCCCATAATATTACCACTACTAATTACCAATACCTAATTAGTAACACCTCATTGAATTCCTTTAGTTTCGCCTAGTTTCGACCATAGCACAGCTACCCACCGTGCTTAACAAGTTCCTTGGAATTTCAGAAGCTCGTTATTCCCGGAAGAGTGGCAAGAGGGTGATAAATATTATCGCGGGGTGGCTGAAAAAGGATCAGAAATTCGTCGGGACCGGGAGACGGGAGGGTTGGCGCCGGTAAACAAAGCGGCAAAGTCAACAGGATTTTTAACAGGCAATTTAGAGTTCGCGAGGAGGCCATTATCCGAGGGACGCGGGGAATCTTTATGCGCGTCGCGCCTCGTTGCGAATACTTTTCAACGTGGCAATCATAAACTTCAGCCATTCCCCTCTCGCCGACTGCCGGAAGTCGAGCAGTTTCGCGTTCGAACCGAAAGCCTCTCTCGCGAAGATCGACACGACGACGAGGAGCGAACCGAAGCCTCTCGCGGATCGTATTTGCATACGCTGGCGAACTGTATCTCGTCCCTGCCGACGAATATACACGCTCTGCCCGTGGAATTTCAAGGATCAACCGGCGGCCAGCTCGAAAGCAGATTAACGGTAGATGGGATTCGTTTGAGCTGACCTCGACGAAGAGTAGCTTCCAATTTCGATCTACCCTGCTGCGGTATTTCGGAACGAAGCACTTCATTTTACTTTATTTTATTCACACCTGAACCCTATCATCTTACTCTAAATAAATAAAAGTAGAATTTTCGTCTAAGATCATCCTTACATTCTAACAATAGCTTGCCCTGCCCTTTTAATTGTACGTTGAAGAACCATTTTTCGGCAAATTAGGAGTACTTTTACTACCCTTATACTACTATGAGCACGTATACGCGAAATCGGGCGACCGTTTGCGCGGCTGACAGACCCCAGCTTTTGCTACACAATCTGTCGCTCTGTGGATCTCTTTGTCGTTCACCACGTGCCGCCTTTAAACCCTTCGGATCCTGGTTTATAACGGCGCCAACTTGAACACCTGTCTTATTAACCGCTAAATTACCGTGTCACACAACTGTGTAACGAATTAACGTTGAACAAAAGTTAGATTGCGATGCATAATTTTATTCGTTGCTCTTTATTTAAATAAAACACGTGTGCTGATTGGAACCGCAAAGAGGAAGAAGAACATTCTATTCTCTTTCGCCGGAGAAATTAATAACTTTAAATTACTCTGTTACGGAACTCTTAAACAACGTTGTATAAAAGTTTGATTCGGATCCAGAATTTTGTTAGCTTATTTTTCGCTGGAATAAAGCACAGAACACGGTGACTGGAATCGCAAAGAGGGAAGTATTCTGTTTTTTTCCTTCGCCAGAGAAATTAACGACGCGTACCTAACCGCGAGAGGATCGTTATTTCAGAGGTGTCTATTTAGAGTCTGGTTATCAGCAACTCAACGGCGAGTTCGTCGAAGGCGCCAGGCAAAGCTTGGACACTTTATCATGGGCAAAGCTTGGACACTTTATCCCGCTGAAACAGCACATGCACGAGTGTATAACCGTAACCGGTATCGCTCGCGAGAGTAGTTCTCTCGTCTCTTTAGCCGGCGCGAACGCACAAAGGAAATAAAGTGCGTACCGTGCCAATTTCGCGCGGAATAAAGCGGCGCCAGCTTCTCCCTTCCTCCCTCTCTCTCCCTCACTATCTCTTCCTCTTTCTTTCTCTCTCTTCCCTCCATCTTTCCCTTTCTCTCTCCCACACTCCCTCTCTCTTCTTCTGTTTCTCACTCTCTCTCGCCCTCCCCCTTACCCCTCCCTCATTTTCTCTTTCTCTTTCTTCTTCTCTCTCGCTAACTCACACACCCTCTCTTTCTCACCCTCTCTCTCTTCCCCCTCGTTCTCTCCCTTTCCCTCTCTTTCCCTTCTCTTTCTCTTCTCCCTCTTTCTTTCTCTTTCTCTCTTTTCTTTCTCTTTCTTCTCTCTCGCTAAGTCACACACCCTCTCTTTCTCACCCTCTGTTTCTCACCTTCTCTCTCTCCCCCCTTTTTCTCTCCCTTTCCCTTTCTCTTTCTCTTCTCCCTCTTTCTCTCTCCTTCTCCCTCTTCTTTCTCTTTTTTCTCTATTGCTAATTCACACACTCTCTCTCTCCCTCTCTTTCTCCTTCTCTTTCTCTTCTCCCTCTTTCTCTCTCTCTTTTTCTCCTTCTCTCTCGCTTACTCAGTCTCTCACTCACTCGATCACCTTCTCTCCCCCTCCCTCTTTCCCTCCCTCAACCCCGTTCTCTCTCTCTCCCTTACATATACACACACATATTATCTTTGTGCTCCTTTTCCGCCCGGCTCGCTCGCCTGCTTTCTCTCGCGACAAGTGACAGGTAACTTTTAAACGAGTCCGGAATATGAGTGCGGTAAAAATAGTCGCGGGGAAGATATAGCACACGAGCCGCGACGAACAAACGGCGGACTCGCGCCCGTCTATTATTCCGCGAATCTCGGCTTCCGCGCGCGAAATTTTCTGCTCGACGAGCTCGACCAGCCCCTTTCTTTCCATCTCCGAAACCGTTCTCGTTCGCGGCACCAGTTGCTGAAACGTTCCATGGGAATCACGCGACACGGAAGGATGTTACCAGCTGTTTTTATCCGCAAACTTCGTTTTTTTTTACGAACTCGCGCTAACGGAATGGAGACAAAAGAATGATTGCTACTTTAACGGGTACCTTTGAATCGATAAGCTTTGATTTGATCGGTTAATTCTTTGAGTGTTACAAGATTATATATGCGTTTGACGAAAGCTACTAGTGTGGACTGTATGCGTTTGTTAATTTGGTCGATCTTCCACTTACTACAACACCATCGATAGTGTACGAGTAACAATACATGAGTGACAAATTTAATGGAATACTACATTATTCTGATTTATTTCACGTTGAATCCCATCGAACTAATTACGGTGTCCATAATCCTTATAATCGAATCGTATTTATTCACGCCAATACCGCTAACGCTTTAATCAATGTCTTTGACCACTCAATTCCATCGCTGAAATATTCATTACTTGGTACATCATTGTAATTTACTCAAAGTCAGTCTCATAATAATTTTATTATGTTACTTATCATCTATAATTGCATTCTTTCTTTCTTTTACTAATGGGTTCAACCCCGCAAAAAAATAAATAAACAAATAAATACTCCACCTCCAACGATTGCAACTACTACTAGTATTCAGCACTCAAAGGGTTAAAGATAAATTGTAACCGTAGTTCCAGAATCGAATCGCTAGTTATCAGTCGCTTGATAAAAAGTAAAAAAATAATAACCGTATCGATTCGTGGACACATGAATAAAGTAACGCTTGTGTGAAATTCCACGCAGTCTAGATGCCCAGGAGGCATTTCCGGTTACCTAGGAACGCGATAAGAAGACTCGAGGCGTTATCTGTGTATAAGCAGTGCGGGGTGAACAAGGCTGGCGAAATCTGTGGAATCCTACCAGAACGGCGACGGTAGTTATTAATTTAATGCCTCAAAGGCGTTGCGCGAGGGATGGGGTATGAAATTCGTAATGAACTCGAAGCGTTCGCTAGGGCGACGAAGATTAATATATGTTCATCGTTAAGTATTAACGCGAGAAACAGAGATTTGCCGGGTTATTTCAGACCCTTTCACGCGAATAAACTCCAGACCGCCGCCTCTCGTCTCCCTCTAACAACCACCCTCTGCGACCTTCTCAGCCTTTCTCTTCCAGAAACTGGTTGGATCGTTAACGGACAGTCGATCGTCGGCCGGAAATTCCTCTTGATCCCGGAAACTTGCTGGAACTCCCTGAGAGACGTCCCCGGCCCTTTAAAACTGTTTCCAAATCCAGAATTTCGCGGTCGATCGCCTCCAAACTTCGCTTTGCCTCTCGCTCGTCTCCCTCCCTTTGCATCCAAATCCCCCCACCAAAACTCGACTTCAATTCGACGATATCCGTGAAGAGCGCGAGAGCGAGCCAAGCAGTTGGTGCGCTTTCAGGTCGAACGAAACCGGTGGCTGGTCGAACAACCGGAGGGAAGGTTGATTTAAGGAATTTTCCGGAAGCCGCCTGGCCGGTCCCACGAAGTTACCCCCCGTCCATTGCTCGAGGTCGAAACTCCCGTTAACCCGGCTGAACTCCCTGAAAAAATGCTTGCCTCCCGCGGCAGCAGAGCTTCGAGGGCGTGCACACTCGGTCACCGACCGAGGGATTACCGCTGCAGTTGGAAAAAGCGCGGAACAATCGAAATAAGGGGGTGGCAGACGGCGGAAAGAGAAGTATCGCGACCACCGCAAGTCGAGGTAACCGACGAAGGCCGAAAGAAAAAAAAACGACAAGAAGAAAAGAGGAACCGTGCCGCTCTGCTGCCAGAAGGAACGGAATTAACGACTGAACGAGTGCTAGGCTGCATCCCCGGTTGCCGGATGAAACAAACGTACTTCCACGGGATAACCGTGACCGACCAGCGAGCTTCTGGTAACTTTGCTCGTGTCCTGGACCGGGGCCAAACGCGATTAAGTCGCTGCTGTGCCTCTCCTCCTTCGAGGGGCAGCAAGAAAAAACGAGGAAGCCGTTCGAGACGTCGGGAAGAGAGGCCTGATACCTGGAGAGATCCCGCAAGGTGTCCCTCCTGCGACCACCACGCTCTTCTCGCCCACTCTCGCTCGAGGTTGCGAGAGGAGGGAGGAAATGTTCGTTGTTGCAACGCCGCTTGGATGTCGTCCAATGACAGCGGCATATCGGTCGGTTCACCCCTGGACTGAAATCCTCCACGTGGAAAACGAGGTTCGACCGGCGAACGCGACGAGGGTAAAAAGCCGAACGAGCATCGGGACCCTAGGCGGGGAGGGGTAAAGGGCGGACGCCGAGGGGTTGGCGGGGAGACAGAGAGGGTGAAATCAACTGGCGATTTTCCACGGTTGATCCGCAATGGGCCGGGGCCAGGGCTGACTTGCCACCGCTGCGGCAACCCTTTCGAGTGGGATCAAATATTTATAGGCTCCCTTCGAGCGGAAAACGTGTTATCGGGCTTGACCGATCGTTCGAGCGTGCCGGAAACGCGCGAGACGCTCCTTCGTGGAAACCGCGGCGGGACTTGGCTCTGGGCGCAATTAACCCTTCGCGTCTTTGGAATATTTATGAAACGACGTCGGGAAAGTTTGCGCCGTTTCCCAGCCCTTTAAATCGGCGAGACTTACGGGTTTCCTCGCGGTCTCGCCACAACGTTTGGCGGAGAGTTTCCCCGTTCGTCGAGGGACCTCGAAATTTCGTTTCTAAGAAACTAGATGATCATTTATTCCCGACGGCATCGAGGCTTGGATCAATGGAAAAATTTGCAACGAGGGTAATCGATCCTCGATCCATCGATTGATGAGATGACGGTGGTGTAGAGTAGAATATGTATGTATACTTTCTGAAGCGATGCGATTTTACGGTCTGCTCCGTGAAAAGGATAATATTGTTTTGTTTAGCTGAATATAATATTGTTTACTTAACCCTTTGCGTACTACCGTCGCATATATGCATTCTGCGTAAACCATAAATTTGGCCGAGGAACTCATATATGCGTTTGGTGAAAACAACTGATAGAACCGAAAGACTCATATATGTGTCTCGCGTATACACATTATTGTGGTCGATGATTCTGAAATTTCAGAATTTAAATTTCTAATAAATGGTGTAGAAAGGGGTTGCTCACCGGAAACGGGCAGTCCGGAGGTTCACGCCTGGAGAGTCGCACAGCCTTCAACAAGAAGGTCAGCGACTTTGTGCCGGGCAAATTAATAATTAATTAAAACTGCGGAGGGCGCACCTCCTAGATTCTCGAAACGCGTTCAGGTCGGTCGGTTGTGTTCCTCTTTAAGACCGTTCCACGTTTTCAGTCGCGGGACACTTCCTTTGTAGCGATCTATTTCGTTGCACGGAAACGGAAAGAGGTGAATCTCACGAATTAATGATTAATTAAGGCTTGGTGGACGATTCTCGCGATGTTTTTCCATTTCGCGTTTGCCTTTAAACTGTACAGCTTCTCCTCAAATATACGTATAACACACTTTTTAATGTTCACTTCTTTTTTCATCCTTTATTTTCTGAGAAATATTTCTAGCCTGTCTTACCTACTGCGACCGGTCGAATAACTAGGTGAAGTGTCGGTATGAATAGTGTTAATAGGTGTGTATCTCGCAGAAAGTGAGACAAAAGAGTAACGATTTTTATTATCAAAGTATCGTGAATACAAATGCTTCGTTATTCTTCTTCTTCTTCTTCGATTTTTGTTTTCTCATCCTTCTTTAACCAGCAAACGGAGCAAGGGAACGTGGTAACCTCACGTGTCAATTGGGAATTCGAGATTGCGTTTACGTAACTACGGAAAGTGAAAACGAGGGGGGAGGGGGTGGAAAAAAAGGCGGCGATCGAGCGTATCGCGTCGAATATCGGTTTTGGCGCATTCGGTTCGCACGGAACAACGATGTCCCGAGACGGATCGATTTTGCTCGTCTCGCGGGAGCAATCGAGAGGGCACACGACCTTGCGCCACGCTCGAGAAAATCGAGCCAGACATCGGGAATGAAATTACCGGGGACGTCGACCGACTGTAACGCGTTAGTTTATAATTTAACGATTTTCGCCCGGTCCAGGCAGGGCCGAGAGCAATCTCGATGTATGCAAGCCGCGATTACCATAGAGCTCGTTGCACGGAGATACGTCGCGACGCTTTCGTGCCCTCTCTCGACCTCTCGATGACCATTCCGTTCCATCGATCCGACAATTTTTCGTAACTCGCTAGATTTAATCCTCCCATAGAATAATATATTTAATTGTTTAATCATTTATCGATTTGATGTGTTGGAAATAAAATACGCCCTAAGGAATAATCAAAAATTAATCTTCTCGAAGAAATATTTATGTGAAGTCTAGCTATGCACTGAAGAGGTTCTAAAAACGGGTGAAGAGTGTTTTACCATTACCACAATGTGTATAAGAATTACAGAATTAGAGAATTAACGAATTCTGACCTTTAGTGTTGCCTTTCGAGATCGGATCCAAAAGAATATACCTTCCCTTAGAAATAAAGTTAAGTAAAAGCTTAAAAAGAAAGTTATCGTAATCTCTTCCCTATTAACTCATAGTCTCCAATATAATAGATCTGTCTTTAGTAATAATGTAAAAATAGAGGCGAGGAGGTCATTCTAATTTTGTATAATTTTGCGAAAAATTTTCATTTCTCAGTTTTTCAGTTCTTTTTTTAAGTTCCCTCAAATTTATAGAGCATGCTCACCATAGCAGGGCTTACTTATCCGGCGTTAGTCTGACATTTTCACAGCCCGCCGCGTAAATTTGTGCCTGCAAAGGAAGTAAGAGCAGAGGAGGCCGCGGAAAAGACGGACAGTCTGAAAGGCGCGGCGAAAACCGGAGGGGGATATAAATTTACCGCGGCCTAAGGTTCTTACTCACGCATTTCTAAGCGATGTCTCGGTACCCGGCCTCACCCCCTTCCAACCTCAATCCCCCGGCAACCCCGCCACCGGCTCATTTTTCCCGTGCGCGTGTCCGTATTTATTTAGATTCGCGACAAGGTCCAGCGTCGCCTCTGCGTCCTCTCCGTTTCATGACTCACGCGGGAACGTGTCGGAGAGAGGAGCAGAGAGACGCGGGAGAGGAGAACCGAGACGAAATTCTCTAGAGAAGGAGCAAGAGAGACGAGAGAGATTCAGCGTGCTTGCCAAGACTCTGCTTAGATTTAAATCGGTCCATTTGAAGAGAGCACCGGCTCCTCTCGTTCTACCCCCCCCCTCTCTCTGCTGTTCTAACCAACAATTCTCCAGAAATATCCCAACGGTTCGAGGACGGACCCAAGGGAAGCTTCCCCTTTTCGCGAACTTCGCGAAACCGTTAAGAGATCCCGTGTGGAACGAGCAAAAAAAGCAAATTGCGCTCTCGCAACTTTTTCAGCGAGAACGCAAGTATTTCCAGGGGTGCGAAGAATGCAAAGGGGTTGAGAAAACGCTCCCCACCCCTCGCCCCTGTAACGGAGGCTGCGAATTCTAAAATTATTGAGGATGTCGAGGGGCGGAAGAAGGTCGAGAGGG